>RJWT010009479.1:0-25111 GCA_004365215.1 Cuniculus paca | reverse complement strand
CCCAAGCAGTGCAAGTCCAGTAGATGTAAATATGGAAGAGATCGGGAGTCACACACTTGAAATGTCTGAAGTGATGTCAACTGAAGTAAAGAAACAACTTCATGAGACTATAAAAGAAGTTAGAACAGAAATACTATCTCAGGTAAAAGAAGAAATGAAAAACATAATAAAAGAATTGCTAAACATCTCTTAAGAAGACATAGATTAAAAAAAGCAGAGAAGCATAGGAAAATGAGGGAAAACTTGAATGAACAATATAAAAAAGATTTAGAATACATGAAACAGATTCAAAGAGATATCCAGGAAGTTAAAAACTCCATTGAAAGTTGGCAAAACCATTTGAGAGAAACTGAAGATAGATTTTGAAGACTGGTTTGTAGCTTGTGATCGCAAAAGGAAACATTTCTTAAAAATAACAAGGAACCAGGAAGTAACAATTTAACGGCTGCAAGACAACTCGAAGAAACATAACTTAAGAATGAAAGATGTGAGTGAAAATGACATCAGGTCAAGAAAAATCACATCAGGCTCTATTTACAGAAATAATATCAGAGAACTTCCCAAGTGTGGGAAAAGGAAGTGACATTCAAATAAGTGAGGCATATAGAACTCCAGCTAGTCATAACCAAAACAAATCTACACCCAGATATATAATAATCAAGATCCCAGAAATAGGGCTGGGGATCTAGCTCAGTGGTCTAAGCACCTGCCTGACAAGCACAAGGTCGTGAGTTCAATCCCCGGTGTCGCAAAAGAAAAAAAGATCCCAGAAATTCAACACAAGAACAGAATATTAAAAGTTGTTAGAGAAAAGAAACAGGTCACCTATAAAAGAAAACCCATCAGAATTACAGCAGACTTCTCAACACAAACCATCAAGTTAAGAAGAGGCTGGAGTGAAGTACTGCAAGTCCTGAAAGAAAACAACTTCCAACCCAGACTGATGTACCCTGCAAAACTTTCTTTCAAAATTAATGGAGAAACAAGATACTTTCATGACAAAGAACAACTCAAGCAATTCATGGCCACCAAATCAACCCTACAAAGAGTACTAAAAGACATTCTAGAGAGAGATAAAAAGGACCATGGTCTCAGGAAACAGCAGCAGAGGGGGACCATCAAGTGGGGGTAGACAATTGAATTAAGGAGAAAAATAGGGAGCCAATGGCGGGAAAATAGCGTGACAGAGACAATGCAGTACAAGAGGGCCATAACTATTAATGTAGATGGCCTCAATGCACCAATAGAAAGAAACACAGGCAGAGTGGTTCAGGAGACAGGATCCAGCAATATGCTTTATACAAGAAACACATTTAACTAGATAGAAAATTCATAGACTGAAAGTCAAAGGAGAGAGAATGATGTGACAGGGAACCAGAACAAAAAGTAGGGGTACCTTGCTCATCAACTGCAGAACAGATAAGAAAGACATGGCATTTTTGTACATTGGAAACCTACTCATCTATAAAGGAAGATAACCTCAACACTCTTGTAGGTGGATGGAGGCAACTTGAGATCATGCTCATGGATGAATTTTGTGTTGTCTCTCTAGTATAACAAACTAAAGGAGTTAGTAGAATCCAAATGTACAATACATATGATGAAAGTGTAAGGGAAGAAATTGTCTAAAATGGTAAGGCAGTGGCCATTGTTAATCTATTATCATGATTTGAAACTCATATTGTCTTCATTGTTCTGTTTAGTTTGGTTTTATTCTGTTGTGTTTTGTTTGATTTTATTATACTCAATGTCATAGGCAACTATTTCAAAGATAAAAAATATAATTGCAGCCATTATGGATTTCTAATTATCTCATTTTGAAGCCCTGTATTGCTTTCACTGTTCCATTTTGATTGATTTTACTCTATTCTGTGTTGTTTGATTTTATTATGTCTGAAGGTATAGGCAACTACTCTGAAGATAACAAGAAGCATTGTGGTAGCCACTGTTGTTTTACTAGTATCTTGAAGTTCTGTATTGCTTTCATTGTTTTGGTTTTTTTTTACTGGTTTTATTCTGTCCTATTTTGTTTGATTTTATTTATGCCTAATAGTATGGGCTGCTATTTTGAAGATAACAAGAGGCATTATGGTAGCCATTATTGATTCCCTTTTACCTTGTTTTGAAGTCATGTACCATGTTCATGGTTTTGTTGTCATTGACTCTATTCTGTTTTATTTAATTTGGTTATATTCTCTTTAAAATAAAAAAAAACTCTTTGATTCATTAATAATTTTTACTGCTTTTTGTCCTCAATTTGATTAATTTCTACTCTGATCTTTGTAATTTCCTTTTTTGTACTAACTTTGTGTTTGAATTGTTCTTGTTTTTTTAGGACCTTGAGAGTCATCATGAGGTTATTTACTTGGGCTCACTCTTCCTTCATGTGGGTGCTCACAGCTATAAATGTCCCTCTTATGGCTGCTCTCATTGTGTCCTATAAGTTCTCATATATTGTCCTGGCACTATTGTTTGATTCTGGGAACTGTGCAATTTCTTTGATTTTTTTTTCTGTGACCCATGGATTATTCAAGAGGGTTTATTTAATTTTCATGTGTTTGCATACTTTCTGTGGTTTCCTGTGTCATTAATTTCTAGTTTCATTGCACTATGATCTGATAATATGCATGGGATAATTTCAATGTTTTCTTACTTAAGCATCCTTTATGGACAAGTCTATGCTTTATTTTGGAGAAAGTCCTATGTGCTGTGAAGAAGAACGTGTATTCTACTGTTGTTGGGTAGAACATTGTAGATATTCATCAAGTCCATTTGTTTGAAGGTTTTCTTCAACTCTGACACTTCTTTATAGAGTTTTTGTTTAGTTTATCTATTCATGACAGTGGGGCATTGAGGTCCCTATTATAATTGTGTTTATGTTTACGTGGTCTTTTATTTCCAGTAATTTTTGACTTATGAAGTCGAGTGCACCATCGTTTGGTGCATATATGTTAATAATTATCATCTCTTCCTGTTGAGTTGTTCCTGTAACCAAAATGTAGTGACATACTTTGCCTCATCTAATAAGTTTTGACTGGAAGTATACTTTGTCTGAAAACACGATAGCTTTGCCTGTTTGTTTTCAGGTTCCTGTTGCATGGAATATTGTTTTCCATCCTTTGATATTTATTTTATCAATTTCTTTTTAGATTAAATATGTTTTGTGTATACAACATCACTGGGTTTTGTTTCTTGATCCATTCTGCCAATCTGTGTCTTTTGAGCAGGGAATCGAGACCATTCACATTTAGTTACTACTGAAAGATACTAATTTATTCCTGTCATGTTATTATTTTTCTGTTGCTAATTCCCCTCCCTCACCATTTCTATTTAACCACTCGTGCAGCCTGGTTTATTCACTCTATTCTACCTTTTGGCACTGTTGGCTTCCTTGTCTCCGCTTAAGAAATCTTTGAGAATTTTTTTGAGTACTGGATTGGTGGTGGTAATAAGTGTCTTTACTCTTTTTCACTGAATTACCTCATTTCTCTATCAATTTTGACAGATCGTTTTACAGCATGTATCAGTCTGGATATTGTTTTCTATTAGGGCTCGAAATACCTCACTCCAAGCTTCTCTGGTTTTCAAATTTTGAGTTGTTTTGAGAAGTCTTTTGTAATTCTAATGTGTTTACCTTTAAAAGTGACTCATTTTTTTTTCCTCTAAGCACATTTAAATTTTGATCCTTGGGTTGAACTTCTGAGACTTTGACAATGATGTGTAATGAAAAGATTCTTTTTTTTTTTTTTTTTTGCTCATGACTATTTTAGGTTCTACATGTTAAATTTTTCCCCGTATTTGGAAAACTTTCTTGTATTACTTCAGTAAACAGGTTTTTTATGCCATTTGTGCTTTCTTCTAATTTTTCACTAATTCTAGTTAATCTTAAATTAGTCTTTTTGTCATCTAACAGTTATTGTATCAATTTTTCATGTTCTCTTGTTGCTTTTAAGGTATCTCTAAATGACTGAGCACCCATATTGATCCTTTCTTCTAATTCTGGTACTGTCTTTTACTGCTCACTTCTGCTGCTAATACTAAAAGTTTTAACCTCCTGAATTTTTTTGGTACCTTTTCATGGACTCTAATTCTTTGCTAGACTGGTTGTTTATGTTTTATATCATTCTGTTCAGTTCAGTTACCCTTTTATTAGTGTCTTCTGTAGACTTACTTACCATTTTATTTATTAGGCCCATTATCTGTTTAGTTGTATCTTCTTTGAGAAGTTGTGTCTTCTCTATTATCCTTTCAAATAATTTTGCTGTGTGGCTTTTCATTCCCTCCCCCCTGTTTCCCCATGGATCAACTTTGGGGGTGTTAAGAGTTTTGGGAGGCATTTTATTGTCTTGTCTCCTCATATTTCTATTGTTTTTTGTTTATGTTTTTGTTTTGATTTTTGTGATGAGGTTTGTGGATTGATTATAGTGGAAGACTTTGTTTCCAGTGTGCAGACCTAAAGGTTAGTGTCTGCTTTTCAGTGGTACAGGCTAGGTATGACTAACTGTTGGCCTTTGCCTCTTTCTCAACAACTAAGTGCCTCCATTTATTTGGGAGGGAAGCCTGAAATGTATTTGGCCCAGCACCTAGTTCTCAGGATCATTAATGACCTAAAGGCAATCCAGATATTGGCCCTCAGAGAAAACCAATTATTAGTAACAACTTGTCCTTGGCTAGAGTAATAAAATCAGCGATCGTAGTAGCATCAAATACAAACTGTATGTTAACATACCCTTAAAACCAATAATGAACAATCCTTAATCACAAAAAAGAGGTCCATAGTTATAGTATAAACACTGAGAAACCAAATATTGACTTATAGTAAATATTTGACCAATTTTACCTCTACTAACAATAGAACAGTATTCATCAGTAATAGCATAAGGTTTACTATCGAAAGATTCACAAAACTTTATGGCTATATTAGTAAAACTAGAGAGATGTGGAACGGGAGAATTTAAAAAAATAAAATTTGAAAAATTAATTAATGGAAGACTAGAAAGAGGGAAGAAAAGTGAGATAAAGGGATTGGGTATCAACAGGAACTTAATAATATAGATAAAAGTGACAGAAAAAAGAAATAAAAAGAACAAAAAAGAAGAAACAAAACAAAATAAATAAAAGAGAAAAATAAGAAGCAAACAAGTTAAAGGAGAAAAGAAATAAACCAAAAAAAAAAAGATAAAACCAAAGTGCCTCCCCCATGAAGAAGAAAGAAAGAAAGATAGATAGATAGATTGATTGATTGATTGAGTCCTTTCTCCCAAGAAAATTTTTTTGTATTTTTGAATGTATGATTTCTTTCCAGGATCAGCAGTCTCAGACTTGTTGGCAAGTCATGATTTTCTCCACCTAGCTTACAACCCATGGGTAAGGAGTCCCCTCTGTTTCAGAGGCTCCTTTATCCATGCATCCCAGAACATAGCAATCTTCCAAGCAGAGGCACGTCCTTAATCATATTAGTAGATGGGGAAAGCAATCAGATTGCTGGTCTCTGCTGGAAGTACACAGCAGGGTAGGAGATCAAGCCGACTTCTCGACTTAATGCCAGCACTTTCAGATATAGCCACCTCTGAAAGCCACACCCACCAGGACCAGTTTCTCACCAGGGAGCATGGGGGCCATGTTCTTCCCAGCCTGAGATTAAACATCTTGGGAGTGGCAGGGGGGGCGGGGTCTGTCTTTAGCTTGCACCCTCTCTGCAGGTGTCTTTCATGATTTTCCCTTACCCAGTAACTGAAATGGAGTTGTCCTGTAGTTGTCCTATGGCTCAGTCTTAAATAATTCATCCCTTCCCAAAATGGCACCTGATTAAACACTCTCTGGCAAGATGGTGGACACTGTACTGAGTTTCTTCTCCATTACTAGCCTGCTCTGAAGGAGTCACTTTTGGATTAAGTCTCATGCTAGTTTTGTAGTTTACAATAGCTGTGTGCTTTTCTTGGGGTTAGTGTTGCTGACTAGGTCCATAATTTCTCCTTGGATATTCTGACCCTCTGAGTTTATCTTCTTTCCCTGGGCATAGTCGTCATCCATGAATAGGTCAATTGGTTGGTCAGAAACTCTGCTGCCCCATGCTGAGGGAAAACAGAACCAACTCAAAGTTGGTAGGTGGCTGCAGCCAAGGCATGGAATCCACAAGGTAGGAGCTAGTGGTAGGTGAACACACAGCTCTAACTACTCCACAGGTGAGTGTGACTCTGCCTGGTCTGTGGTCACTTTAATACAAATTGCTTTTTGCCTAAAATTCAACTCTGTCAGCATATTACCATTCCTAACTTTCAGTTTGTTTATTCTTTGCTTTAAAATGGTCTATGATCTTTTGTTTCAGAAATGCTCTTAAAAAACAGTTTATAGGTTGCCTTTGTTTGACTTTATCCTAAAGAATTAGCTGTTTTCACTCTTCCTGTGTTCATTAGAAGTATTACCATACTTTTGTTTTCCCAGGCCATTTTGGTCTATGTGAATATAAGCTGGGCCTTCTATATTCAGGCAATATTGGTAAGTGAATCACACCTACTATTTTTAGAGCTTTTTCTTTCAAAATATTTTTCTTATTTCATATTTTCATAGTTCATGCTTCTTATTTTAATATCTTAAGTGTAAAATATTTGCAATTATTTAGACATCTATATTCAAATGATTTCAAAGTTAACAGCCAATTCTTTTACAAGACTAACAGATTGCTGTGTTTTCAATTTTGAATCTGTTAGAGTTCATTTATATATTTTTTTGGCGAGTTACTTAGGTGATATAGTAAATGATGAAGTCATCCATAAAGGAGAATGAATTTTTAGTTGTATTTACACAAAAATAATTTGGGTGTGAATGCAAAATCATTTGCCATCAGTCATTGGAAATTAGTCAGTTTATTTTAGCAAAGAAATCAGAAGATTAAAAAAAAAGAAATCAGAAGACAAACAGTAAGTAGGGGAATCAAGTATTTTCTGACTGTATACTTTTACATCTGTTTTGATAGTTTTAAGTGTATAATCTGTATTCACTAATACTTCCTGCTATTTAGTAATTAGTACTCATTACTTCAGGTGCTCCCCCTTATCTTCAGCTCAAACATATGATAGAATTTAATTTTGATTATTGAAAATTTAGAATTTGCATCCTCACCTTCTTGTCATTTTATCATTTTCATTTTGACCTCTTTTGTATTTTGAAAAATATCTCAAGAATATCATAAAAATTAATGATTTAATATTTGACAATGTCAATTTTGCTTTTTACAATCTTCAACAAAGACTTAAATTCTTATATCGTATTTTCACTTTCCTGGGAAAATACTGATTTTGTTTTCTCACCATTTCTGTCTGTTGAATGTGTATCTTTGGTCCTGTTCCACAGAGTCCATATATTTTTGTACCTTAATGAACACAAGTGAATATTCTTAAACTGTTGTTCATATTTCACAAGGCAAATCTCTTCCAGCAGCATGCTCTCACTCTGAACTTTCATAGTAATCATCATAGACTATACCCTCCCCTCAACACAGTTATCCAAGTATAGAATTTATTTGTCAAGTGAAGGCACAGTCACTTGGGTCCACTCGAAGTTCCTTTTTCCATTTAGACCAGATTTAAGGGGGCTATGACTGTTCCTAAGCCAGTGTAGAGTGTGGCTGTACTGGACTGCAGAGGGATCTCTTATGACTTCACTTACTGGATGGGAATTTACCTTGAAAAATTTGAAGTAGCCTTCAAACGCAATATATAAAAATGATTAATGCCACCCTGCAAATGTATTGGCCCCCATTATTCTAAAAACACAAACAAAAAAAGCGCCATATTTTCCTACTCCTTCCCCCTTACCCTTTGCAGTCCAGAATGTTAAGACTTGTCATTTCTGAATGCAGAATGTGAAAATGGAAGTAAGCAGGGTTGGTCACTTAATTTGCAAGGGCCAGTGCAAAATAGAAACATAGAGCCCTTTGTTCCTAATACCATAATTAAAAGTGTAATTAAAGGTATTTCTCTTTCTTCTGCAATCTTTTTTTGCACCCATCGTGCCATTTGTTATTTTCAGTTTAATGTCACATGCCTTAGGGTAAAGGTCTGTTTGCCAAGACAGTGAGGCCTCTCATGGGTACCTAGAGCCCACTCTGGAACTCTGCCACACCAAGTCATCTTGTACTGGGTGGGAGTGGGGAAGTCAGTCTCACAGTGATGGGCAACCAGAAGTGCTCCCAGTACCCGGATGGGCCAGGAGGATGAGAGGCTCATCCTTGCCACAGTGTGTTGTCAGGTAGCTTCTGCCATGCCTCACCCAATATACCACTGGGAAACATGCTGCCTGAATCCAGGCGAGGAAGCCTATTCCAGGCAAGGAAGCCCATTCCAGGTGACGAAGCTGGCTGTGGTCACCAGACAAGAGTTGGAGGAAAGAAGATGGTAGAATCTAGAAGGTCAAATGTGGGAGAACTGGCAGCTGAGAAGCTGTCTGAAGAGGCAGCAAAGGAGGTCTGTAGAAACTTGGGCTGCAAACCCTCACTGTTTGCTTCATTGCTGCAAAACATAAACATGCACCAATAAACCATAAACCTGTAGAAGTAATTTAAAATGCTTGAGAATTTCCTGATTTGGGCCAAAGAGCATAAAACCTGAATCATGGGACTCTTGTCAACACGGGATCCTGCACAGCTGCTCTGGCCACACACAACAGAGCTAGTCCTAGTTGGAGGAGAATGAGCTCATATCAGGCTGCCTCCTAAGGCAAGACTTCTGTGTGGGACATAGTCCCATCTTCTGACCACTGCATCTCTGAACTATGGGTAGATCTGGGAAGGGTCTAATTCCTTCTATATCTACTTCCTTGAAGGAATTGCTGTTGTAATTGCATTCTTCAATCCCAACTTCAATTGCACTATAATTAAGATAAATGCTTGTCATCTTCTTTGAAATGGTTTATAGATCTACTGAGGCTGAAGAGTTGTTGAGAGTTTCCTTTGTGCTTACAAAGATGTTTTGCTAAGGAGTTAAGCAAAAGCACATAGGAGATTCATTGCATTTCATTCACAGTGCTACTTTGACTTTAAAAGAGGTAAGGATGAGGGCCAGGGATATAGCTCAGTGGCACAATGCATGCCTGGCAAGCACAAGGTTGTAAGTTTAATTCCTGGTACCTAATAAAGAAAGAAAAGAGGTAAGGATGGAACTGGAGGTGTAGCTCAGTGGTACAGAACTTGCCTAGTATGAGAAAAGCCCTGGATTTGATCCCTAGTATCCTACCCACCCACCCCACCCCCGAAAAAAATAGAGCTAGAGAGATGAAGAGGCTTTTTTTTTTTAAACAAGTATATACTGTTAGATCTAGCAACACCAAGCTTGAGGCCTTCTCTTTTCAGGAGACAGGAGGAGACACCAAAGCAAGTTTCTTTCAATAACTGGCTCCAGAATTCCTTAAGATTACTGTCAAGAAAAAAACTTTCTTAAGTCACTTGGGGTAGAAGGTGAGATGCAAATTTTGCTTGCTTAAGCATTCAAAGTTATTAGGGCTGGGCACAGAACTCAGGGACAGAGCACTTGCTTAACATGTGTGACATGTGTTGACACATCTTAACATTCTTGTCCCAGCACTATAAGAAAGAAAGAGAGAGAGAAAAGAAAAAGGAAGAGAGGGAAGGAAGGAGAAGAAAAGGGAGGAGTGAATTGACTAAGTTGATGAGCATGAGACAAGGAAAGAAGAAGGTAAAAAATAAAAAGTAGAAGGATTCTCCCTGAGATGACAGTGTTTCTGCGACTCTGGTGATCTTTCCCTGGAGACCTGGATTCACCAGATATGGGATGATTTCTTTCTGCAGCAAAAATGCAGCATAGTATCTTAAAAATAAAACCCAAACTTTTCATTACCAGTAGTTCTGGTCCTATAGCTTCATTGCTTCAGGGAAAACCCCAAGCTGAGAACAAAGAAGGCTTTGCTTAGTTTTGACTTTCAAAATAGACTTAAAAAAAAAAAAAACTTCAGTAGAAACAGAAACCACAGTTAGGGAAGCAAGATTATCACTTGCAAGAGCCAGCCTAACTGAGAAAGAAAAAGGTGAAAGAGAGAAAGATTTAGATTCTAAGACACAAAGAAACTAAAATTCAGAGGACTAAGGACTGAAAAGGGCTCAGGCTATACCACCTCAGAATATGCCACATTGTCATAAGGATTATTTTGAACTGGAGGGAACTGAGAATCAGCACTCACAGGGGAAGTTCTCTGTCCTCTTCTTGTCTACCTAAAAGCAGAGCATAAATTTCCCTGGTGACGGTTCCTCCTTATTCCATACCAGGAAAAGCAGAGCAGCTCATCCCTGGAGACAGAGACGGCACTGACAGGAGTCTGCATAAACAACCCTTACAAAACAACTCTTGTCATCATCCATTAGTTTCTCCATATATTCCCTAGTCACTTTTCTACAGTTAAAGTCCGAACCTCCTTTCCTGTGTTAAAATCAGGCATCAGCTCCCTAGTCTAATTGCAACTTTGAGTTTTACTTCTTTTCTATGAACTCCCATGTATACAAATATTAATAAAAATTATAGGTTTTTTTTCCTATCGGGCTTTTGTTAGTATTCACAGGTCTTCAGGTACTTAATCTGAGAACTGAGGATAAATTACTTCCTCCTGACAGTTCTAGATATAGAGTGATAATCAGGAAAACTGTTCCTTGACCTAAAGGAAAGGGAAAGAGAGCCAAATAGTTTAGCTATGAATGTGGGATCTACCCATTGAGAGATGAGCCCCAGAAGACAAGAAACAGTGACAGTGGATTAAAAAGGACCCAACTGACAGAAAGTACTTATACCTTTCTACTCAAAAAGTTGGGGGTGATTGCCTCACAAATCCTATGTCAATTAATCAGACACATACCTAGTATTCCCAAATGCAGATCCTCTGCTAAATACTTAAGATGTCAGTGAAACTCTATTCTCCCATTGTTAGAGTTTACATCTAGACGTTCCCCTAAAGCTTCATGTGATCAAATAAGAGAGGTTTTTAGGAGGTGATTGGATCATAGGGGTGCTATACTCATCTGGATTAGTCCACTGATGAGTTAGGTTATAGCCAAATGTGCTGTTGGAAGGTGGAGCCTTGTGATAAAGGGTGGATCACTGGGGACATGAAAGGTCCATCTCCCTCCTCAGCTCTTCCCTTCTCCCTCTGCTTCCTGGCTGTCCTGAGGTCAACAGGTATTCCTCCAACCTGCTCCTGCATCATGCTGTGCTGCCTTGGGGTTGACTATGGACTGACTATGGACTGAAATCTCTTAAAAATGTGAGCTAATAAACCTCTTCTTTAAATTGTAGATGTCGGGTATTGTATCCCAGCAATTAAAGTGACTAAGACATATACTATACAAATATACCATAATAATCCCTATAAAGTTGGGAGTTAAAGATTAATAGGGAGGGTAGTGCTGGAGATTAAACCCAAGGCTTGAGCACACTAGGCAAGTGCTCTGCCAGTGGATCACACCTCCAACCCTGAGGCTCAGATTGTGAATTTTGGACTTGTTGGAGTTCCAATCAGAAAATTAACATGAGCTGCCCTACTCTTCCCACCCTGTAGTCCTGTCAATGTGCACATCTCAACACCCCGGTGTGCACGACCAAGCCCTGTCCACAATCCCCATAAAGTTGCTCTTGGACAGTGCTTGGGGCTAGAAGACTGCAGATGACAAAGGGATATGGGGATATGCGACTCTAAGAAGCTAAGAAACAAAAATTTGGAGAACTAAGAATGGAATCAGCAGCTATGACTGTTCTCAAGAGGACAGATCCAGAAAGAGGTCTTTGCAGGCCCAGGAAGTAGGATGGGCTATTTGAGCAAGGACCTCCAGACTCCCGAGTACCCAGAGCATGGTCTCTAAGGACAGGGAGTGGCACATATCCTGGTGGTCACAGGCTCTTTCATTCAGCACAGTCTTTGCCCTGTGGATAAAGATGCCACAGAAGAGAGCCACAGGGCTCTGTAAGCAAGGGGTTCAGTTTGGAGACCACCTTGCTTGGGGATAAAGGCGGTGGGACTGGTCTCTACACAAAGCAATGGCATTAGAGTAGGGTAAATGTCCCCCCGTCACTGCCAGCTCACCTGTGGTATATGTGTGCCACAGAGGGGATTCAAAAAGAGACCCTTGCATGTCGCAGTGGAGATGGGAAGTGCTGGCTTCTGAATGTTCAGAGATGGCAACATGGAAAGGAAGAGTCCATGGAGCAGAGGCAGAGAGGGTTCCAATGGGACAGTGGCTCAGAGAATATGAATCTGGGGATCAAGTCAGAGTCCCACTCCTTACCAAAATGGACCTTGAAAGACCACAGACCATGAGGCACACTAGTGTCACACATAGTATACAAGACACATAGTGTACCTAACTAAACCTTTCCCTGCATCTAGATGGCTGCTGGCGATAGCAGAGGGAGGAAAATGCCTTATGAGCCTAAAATAGGTAGAGTCTGAAGTTTGAATTGGCCATTTGAAAGTGAATTCAATATTTACCTAAAAGACAGTAAATTCGAAATCAAATTAGTCAACATCAAATTATTTTTTATTTTGTCACCAGTAGAAATAAGGACTTATAAAACTTGGATTTAGTCAAGGAATAATAAGGAAATTTGGCTCAACAGTCATAAAATACAAAGCATGGGGGTCATGTGGGGCTCCTGTGGACCAATGAAGAAGTTGAACACATGGATACAAGTGTCCTCCAAAACAATGTGTGGGACGACTTTGGCACCCTCACAGGGCATGCTGTGTAAGTACAAAGCAAGTTCATCCAAGTTTTGAAGAACAGGATGGCCTAAGGGGGTTCTGAGTCACTGTAGAAAGAGTGCATAACACCTGTCAGGAGCATTCCCTGTGCTGTGTCTCCTCGGGGTCTGAATGTCTAGCAGGTGATTCACATCACCATCACTGTTCTACAAGCTTCTCAAGTCTGTCCTCCAAGTTAACCTTCACTCCCTCCTTCTTGTACACTGACATGGAAATTCATTACTATTGATCTTTTCTATTGCCCTTGAGGATGCCCTTATTCTTTGTTGGACAACCACCTTAGCTCCTACACGGTTTCTCTACCTATATTATTGCCGTCTTCTCCCTTCTCTGTTGCTGTAAACCACTGTCTATCTTAAAACTAAAATTTGACTACTTCATTATGAAAAATGCATAGAGAAAAGTCCTCAAAACTTCTGTTGGGCAATGTTCTCTTGTGGACCCTGTGATAGAATAAAGAAGATATTTGATCTCTATTCTTGGTTCTTGGCACAAGATTAAACTCTTGGAAGGTCCTGCGTGATAAAAGGTGACAGAAGCAAGGTGAGGACCAATGCCGAGCAGCAACCATGCCCACCCACCAACTCCAAGCCAGCTCCATGTTTTGCTTCCCATATGTGTATACTTATGTTTATAGCAGCACAATTCATAATAACTAAATCTCGGAAGCAGTCTACATGCCCATCAACTGATAACTGAATAAAGAAAATACAGTATTTATATTCAATTGAGTACTACTCTGTCATAAAGAAGGATTAGCTAAAGTCATCTGTAGGGAAATAGAAGCACATTGAGACCATAACTTTAAGTGAAATAAACCAGACACACAAGCTTGAACATCACATGGTTTTAAAAAAAACCCAAAACATAAATAAAGAGCAAAATAAAGGAAAGATGGTAAGAACTAGGGAGATATTTTTTTCATATAGGAAGGAGATTAGGAGATGGGGGAGGGGAGAGAAGGGACTGCAAAAAGCAGTAAGATGTGCCATGTACATGTACCAACACTCCATAAGAAATGTCATTATGTTTAGGAAACATGTGCTAATAAAAATAAAAACTGGGTGAAAAACACGACAAGAGCAACTCGTGTTGTAATGAGACCATTATTTGTGGGTCCCTAGGAAGCTTTGGGGTGGGAGCTGGTGGTCAGGGAGACTAGACCTCCATTAAAAGCTTGGGACTAGACCTCCCACCTTGCAGGAAGGGGACAGGGGCTGGAGACTGAGCCAGTGACCAGTGGCTAACAATGTAATCAATCATGCCTACATGATGGAACTGTCATAAAACCCCCCAAACCCCTAAGCAGTGAGGCTTGAGAGCTCTGGCTGTGAACACACACATACTAGGAGGGCAATGTACCACAACCCCAGAGGGACAGAGCTGTACCTGGGTCCCTTCCAGACCTTGCCCTATATATCTGTGCATTGGGTTCTTTGTTGGTGTCCTTTTATAGTAAACTGTGAAAGTAACCACAGCATTAGAACCACACTCCAAACAAGAACCGATTTTCTTTCGATCAAAATGGAATTAAAAAGAGGTCCTTTATGAAGATAGGGTTAGATGTGTGCAGCTTTTTTGAGCCTCATGGATTTACAATGACATTTGGTTGCCTGTGTAATAACACTGGTGGAAACACCGGAAGTATACACACTCAGTATTTTAGTAAAAGTGGTGTTTTTGTTTCTGTTTTTGTTTTTGTTTTTGTCTTTGTTTTCAGAACCAGGAATCAAACTCAGGACCTCGCACTTGTCAGGCAGGCACTGTGCTGCTAAGCTATACCCATGACCCCTGAAAGTGGTTTTAAGAAAGGCCTTGACTGCATGCTTCAGATTTCTGCACGTGGATGTCCATGAACCAGGGAGGACCACAGCCTCTTCCAGGGGCTGAGACCTCTGATCTCATCCTAGATGGGAATGTTTGGTTGAGTTTCTGCCAGCTCCCTTTGAGGGATCCCACTGAAACAGGTTAAGTATTATAATTCACAGGGTTAGTTTTGAGGATCATAAAGTTTATGATGATTTACAGAATAGCCAGATTATGCCTAGCACACAGCATTCAGCACACGAACTGGGTTCACTCCTTGTCCCTGAGAAGAAACATTGTTAACGAGGGATTTCCTCCCCTACATAAGCAGACAGGTGCTGTGCTGGGCCATGAGATGAAGTGGCATTGAGTTCACAGTGCTGTCCTCAGAGGTACACATAGAGGAAACCATGCCCTTGGCCAGTAGGCCACATTGCCTCAGCCCCTACTCCCTTTTTTGGCCCAAAGCAACTCTGATCTTGGGCAGCCCATACCCCTTCTTTGTTTTTAGTACCCTAATTGATAGGGAAACCTGAGACATCTGAGAGTTTTGGAGGGATACTCTAAAACTGAGTCTGGGATAACAGATATAAACCAGATGATGCTGGACAAACCAGGTCCAGTGGCCCCTAGACTCATCAGGTTCATGGTGGCCAAGGCCGCTGGTGACGGGGCTACTTCATGCTTGGGTCCAAACCTGTTCCTTGATTTTCCTCCTGGTCTTTGCACAGGAAATTTGCATTTCTGCTAGCAGAATGTAAGCTCTCATCTCAGAAATGTCTCTAGTGCTTGAAAGAATCCATTTCTCCTTAATCTATTACCCCAGACTCTAGCAAGAGCAATCTACCTTTTTTTTTTTTTCACCTTTGGGCTACTGTAGTGGTTAATAGCAGACATTGTAAACCTAGAGGGCCAGGGAACTCAGTGTTGCCCTCCCATCTACAAACATACCTGTTACGGTTTGTATCTAGGTGTTTCCCCAAGCCTCATGTAGTCATGGAAGCTGATGAATCTAGCGTTTGTGATTGACTCGTTGTCCAGTGCTGGGATTGGTGGTGTGTGCTGCACCCGCCCAGCGGTGGAGCCAACATACAATGTAAGGTCTGAAAGGAGGCATGCTTTCTGTCTTTTGAGAGGTTTTCTCTTGCTGCTTGCAGCCACCATGAACAGCTGGCCCCTCAGCCATGCCACCCTGCCTTGGAGCCAGCTAAGTATGGATTAAAACCTCCATAACTGTAAGAAATAAACCTCTCATTCCTTCACTTTGGGTGTCAGGTATTTTGTCTCAGCAACTAGAAAAAAGTAACCAAGACTACCCAAGCCAGCATTACCAGGAACGATTCCATGCCTTGGACCTCAACAGAGGAGTCTGATGCCTTCAATGTCTAGTCACCAAGCTCAGAGATGCAGATTCTTAACAGCCAAGGGCTTAATAGCCGCTGTTTATGAATGTGTGGTGTGCCTGTTTAATCATATGAAAAAACTGAAGTTCACAGAGATCCAGAAAGCTGCCAAGGTTATCTAGGGAAATAGAGAAGCTGGTGTCAGTACTCAGATCTACTGGACTGAGCAACTTTACTTCTGCTTGGGTACTATTTCTAAATATGTGCAGATGAGGTATGGAAGACAATGCTAGGCAAGTTTTGTTTAAAAATGTATATTCACTTTAACTTGAACAGAAAGATACTATTTACATGAGACCTGCAATTCTGAAGCTATTACTGCTTAAAATGTAAAGTGTATGTTTAAGAAATAATCAACTTTGTGAAAATATTAAGGCAGTAAGTGAACATAGCCCTCTTGAACAGGGATAAACATGGAGTGCAGTCCTCACTCTGGTTTCCAGCACTCAGGCTGTGACCCAGCCACAGTGCAGTGGCAGGGTGACCCTGTAACCTATGACTTGCAGAGCTGTCTTCTTCCTGTGAGCTGTGCCCTTAGTCCAGCAAATTTGTCCTAAGTCCAGAAAACTCATAATGCAGTAACTGTATAGCTCAATCTGAAGTAACTGAAAACAAAAAGAATCCTAGAATAGCTATTTTAATACTGTATGTTTGAATTGACTGGGGCTACTGATTTGGGCTCTGCCAAGTCTATTGTATTTATTGAGTACCTGAAGTTTTCCAATCAGCCACTGCATTACTCTGAGACTGATTTATGAACTGGTAAATATTGGCATTATTCATTTTTTAAAGAGTATGTTATGTTCTTCATTGTCAAACACTCCCATTTGATCTGAGTTTTGTCTTTCAAGTCTTCTAAAAATATGTACTTTATAAATAGTAACAAATCTGTGGATGCCTTTCTTATAAGGTATACAAAATTGAAAACACATATAGCTGTTCTTTTCATACTAAAGTACATATAAGGGCACGTGATTAACCAAGGTAACCATCATGGATCGTCCTAATCTTATTACATTATCTAGAAGGGAGTAAGGATTTTTGAATTACAATGAATTATGAAATTAGAATGCACTTTATACGACCATTTGAGGAAACAGATCGAGGAGTCTCAAAGTTATGACTATTTTCCAAAAATTTTTATTAGCAAAAAGTACAAAGTCGTCAAATGTAGATTTTATTGAGTTTCAGCCTCCCTTATCTCTAGAAAGCCAGTTAGCCTCAGGACTCATCTGTGCAGAATCCCATTTCCTCAAGTCTATGAGGAAGGTGAAACTGTGCAGACTAAAATGTGTTAATGACATGAAATTCTCCCCAAGAAAGTGGGTTCCTAGAGATCTTCTGGAAGTCATCCTAGAACCCAACACTGCAGTTCAAAATGCAGAATTCTGAACTAATGACTCAATGAGAGAAAAAAAATATCAGCAAGAGGCTCCAAAATCCCTCAAACCAAATCACAATGCTGTTACCAAGGGCATTACTATATCCATGGTCTCCTGTAACCTTTCTTCTGCTCTGATTTTCTACACATTCTGTTACTTTAGCTGGATAAAACATTCCAAGTGCCCTGCTCCCCGCCATCTTACCTACTTTGCAGGTATTTTACTGCTCCAGTAAATTACATCAATATTCATATAGCTTTTCTCCTATCAACAAAGTCAGCACTTATTTTATTAGCAATGTGCTATAGCCTGGAGCAAAGAAATTATAATTCCATTCCCATTTCCTACTATAATTAGCCTACAGTATCTTAAACGTGCCAGCATACCTCACTCTGCCTACCACTGGGTGGTCAATAAACAATTTCTAAGTTGGATTAACACTTTAGTTTTCATTTAAATAATTACTGTATTTCAGCAAAACTAATTACTTATATCTCTTACTTCCTATGTAAGGAGTTTCCTAACGCAGTAATATCACTTTGAAAGTCACACACAAGATCTGCTTAGCTTACTTCTGAAATATAATTTCCGAAATGCAGTAACAGTGATTAGCACTCAAGGAGCGTTACTCTGTTCTAAGCCCTTATTACTTAAAATCCATATACTAACTTATGAACCCTCTTGAAGGCTGGCAGGCATCACTCCTATTTTACAGATGGCAGCTTAGGTAACTTGCCCTTGGTCACAAAGCCACTGGTGGTCTTCTACAGTGCCTCTTTTTCTAGATGTTAGTCTACTGACCATGTGCTGGTTACACAAATTATGTTTATGCTTATATTCTTGGCATTACACAGAATGCACTATATAAAAAGTGACATTCTTTGTAAGCTTTGAAATGACATGTCAAATAGCTTATTAAAGATAAAAACTATTGACATATCTGTAAAGAATCAAAATGACAAACAATAAAATTTAATCCTCATCACTTCTAACTGCAATCATCTGGGAAAGCAAATTTATTTTTCTGGAACACTTTATTCTACAACTGTGAAGGAAGTCTCTCTACTGTGACATGGAATGAAAGTGAAGTGTAAATCCTTTCCCTGGGGTCATTTTAATCTTTTCCTTTTTGGGGGGACTTTTTTTCTCTCAGAAATGGCCAATCTAAATTGCTAACTGCCCAAATAGTACTGGTAAGAAATGCCACATTTAAGGCTTTAGGGTACTGTCCTTCAGTTTTCTGCAGCTACAGAGAATCCTCAAGCATGACCTTTGCTGAGCTCTTCTAAGAGTTTCAGCATTGAAAATGCAAATTTATCGCAAACATATTTTAATTTGGAAACTGAAATTCAGAGAAAGTCATAAAAAATTCAATTCAATAAAATTTATTGAGTGCCTACAATGTGCATGAACTTTTATTAGACACACTGAAATTCAGGCACAAAACAGAGATCCCTGGCCTGAGGTACCTTATAATCTAGTTAGTTTAATACAGATTAAAAACAGTAGACAGACAAGTTCCATGTTAATGCTCAGTTACCAACCAGAGTCAACATTAAAGACCTGTGATTAGGTAATCCAAAATGGCATCTAATCCTAAAATCATTTATAAAATGTATTTGGCCTTTGAATCCACAGCACTTCAAACAAGGTAAATTCCACTGCAGAAAAAGTCACAAAGATAAAAACACACTGAAACACTTAGGAGCACTATGAATGGTTTTTGTTATTTTGGATCTTTTGTTTTCTTCTTATTATGGTCCGAAGCCTCCGTAATACCAATTTGTCAGACAGAAGCATGTCATCTTGTTGTTCTAGGTAACTCAGTAAATTTTCAGTCCATTCAAGTGCAGCTTTATGGCTAATATGCTTCTCAGGATTGAGGTCTGCTTTTTTAGTCTTACTGGAAGGCTTCCGCTCAGTAGCCTTGGGATGGTCCTCAGCACCTTCACTGTCTGTCAGCACCTGACAGCTCGAGTCGTTACTCTGAGAGTCAAACCACTGGTCAATATTCTCAATGTTAACATGTTCACAGTCTTCTGTATTCTGTAAAACTGTTGCTAAATTAGCTGCTAAAATGGCTCCTTCATCAATGTTCATGACTGAATTTTCTTCATTGCCAGGGAAAAGTTTTCTCCATGCTTTGGTTATGGTACTTGCTTTTATCATGTTCCAAGCCCTAGATACCTCATAAATTGCGTCCAACACTGTCAAGTTCTTCCAAAACATTTTTGGATCAGTTCCTTCATCCATATATTTCTGGAGAAGTCCTGCTCGGTAGTATCTTTTTACTGTGGCTAAAACTCCCTGGCTCATTGGTTGAATCAGACTTGTGACATTTGCTGGCAAGTATTTCACAATTATTCTACCATCATCCGAACTCAATAGTTCTTCATTTGGATGTGCTGGAGGGAAATCTAAAAGAAGCACTGCTTTTTCTAGAAGACCTTTGGATCTCAAATGCTTCTGTACCTGTGGTACAAAACATTTATCAAACCACTGTCTGAAAACAGATTGCTCTATCCATGCACCTTTTTGACTGAAGTAAGTGACAGGAAGGTTTGAAAGGTCAGTTCCTTTGAATGCACGGGGTTTTTTTGCTTTCCCCACAACACAAAGATTAAGTTTGTGTAAACCTGTGGCATTTGCACAACACATTATAATGATTCTCTCTCTGCTTGACCTATACTCAGCAGTATTTCGCTCAGTGTCAAGAACTAATGTCCTTGATGGTAGACATTTCCAGAACAACCCGGTTTGATCAGCACCATAAATTTGCTCTGGTTGTAGATTCTCTCTCTCTACAAATTCCTGAAAGTTACCACAAAATTCACTGGCAGCAGTTTCATCTCCTTTTAATTTTGTTCCTTTACCAGCAGCCTTTGGGATACCATGGCGCTGTTTGAATCGAGTTAGCCAGCCAGATGACGCATTAAAATCACCTTCCATCCCCAAAGCATCAAAAAAGAACTTCGCTTGTTTTGCACAAATAGTTCCAGACACCGGAACCCCATCTGTCTTCTGTTGGTTAAACCACTCTATCATCACTCTATCAAGTTCCTCATAGGTTGATGACTTCATGGATTTACGTTTGGAAACACCACTTGTGGGATCTGAGCTGTTTGCATAGTTTATAATCCTTTCTTTGTTCTTTTTAATATCACGAACTGTGGATTCACCAATTCCATAGACCACAGAAAGTTTTTTGAAAGAGATGCCTTCCTCAAGTTTCTTAATAATGTCAAGTTTGTCTTTAATTGTCAATACCACACGCTTACGTTTCCCCAACATTTTAACTGTCTAATATTTCAGGTGATTACTAAAAAAAGATAATTAAAAACTTAAGATTTGAATAGAAGCTAGAAAATAGACTTTAAGATTATTCCTCTGTGCTGTAGGAGTTAAGAGTGATGGCCGATTTGCAGATATGGTCTAAAAGAGTCTCTTCAGTTGATTTTAAAACTCACATACTTTCTACAAAAAGTAACAGCATCAATTAACCCTATCTTTTTTCTTCCTCCTCACATACAGTGTTTTTAAAACTTGCAATCTTACTAAAGGCTAGAAATTGAACCACTACTACACCGCTAAGATCTCTAAAATGGTCCTACGGCATACTCTGCCATTAGTGCAGGTAAGGTACTTTGCCAAAGCCAGGAAGACTCAGGTTGATTATTTGGGGACATGTGCAGAAAAAGAGTTTAAGTCAAGAAAAGACTTGCAAACTTGACATACGGGAAAAATATGAGAAAACTTAATTCCTCATGTTATTTTTGTCAGGAAGTGAATTGTGAGGAATACCGTCTCTTCTAGGCAAAGGACTAGTATACGTTGCACAGGAAAGTGTTTAGGAAAATCGTAACAAGCGAGTTAAGGCGAGCTGAACAAAAGTGAGAGGTGCAAAGGAAGTGAAAGTGGCAGGCAGGAAACTGTACTTGAACACAATACAAACTTATATCTAATGGATTTGGCTACTGGAAAGGAGAAAGGTGGGCAAGAGGTGGTGTCACATGATTAAAGAAAGCACCAAAAAACTTCATTGGTGGAAATCACGACCCAAGGTAGAGACTATGGGTGAAGAAGGCACGGTGAAGATGTTACAATAATCCTGGTGAAAGCTGATCCTCCAGGGTCCAACGGAAGTAGTTTCTGTGGGGCTGTATACTTGGAGCCTCTGAAACCTAAAGAAAAATACCAAAAACATTTTATTTTCAGCGTTAGTGTCGGAGGCATTACCCACATCTATCCTGCAACTATGTTGAGAAAATGAGCGCCTCCAACCAATTGTGATGGCTGAACACGATCAATAGCGCTCCTAGGCATTATCTGGGGACCGAAGGGGACCTGGATCGCCTACCTCCTCAAATTAAGAGGTCAGAGAGATGCCGTGTGAGCGAGGGCCTGCCCGCCGGGCGAGCTGCGGAGCGCGGGCTGCTCTCCTCCGGCGGCGACGGAGCCAGGTTCCGCCCGGACGCCGGCGACCCGTGTGTCACCGCCGCAGCCGGAGAGCCAGTGAGCGGCTGGGCGCAGAGGACGTGGGTCCGCCGGCCGCGGGCATCGCTTCCCGCCTGGCAGCTTGGCGGCCGCACCGCACCGAGAGCAAATGGAGGATCCCGGGGGACGCTGACACCGGAGGCGCGGCGGCGGCAGCGACGGGCGCGCGTCGCGCCGGAGCCGGAAGGCGGGGGATTAGCGAGCACGCGCGCGCCCCGCAGGCGCATTGGGTCGGCGAGGGGGCGGGGCTGCGCGAACGGTGGGCGTGGCTAGCAAGGCGCATGGGCGGGGCTCCGGGCTAGGCCGCGGCGGGATGCGGGAGGCTTCCGTGGCCGGCAGCGGGCGCTACAGGCTGGCCGCGTGTCTGCGTTCGCCTGGAGGCCGGCTCTGCGGGCCGGGCGCCCTCCTCTGCCGGTGGGAATAAAGCTCGCGCCGCGGCGGGCGGGTGACGGGGAAAGCGAGCGCACGTGGAGCGTGTTTACAAACACCGCGGCTGCGGCCGGGCTGGAGCGCGAGCCTTCCGAGCCCACGGAGCGGACGGGCGGCCTGCGCCAGACGTCGCGCGTGACGGGGACACCTGCCGCGCCCGCTCGCCGAGGAGGCGCTGTCGCCGGTTTTTTTTTCTCGCCTTTTTCCTCCTCGTCCTCCTCTTCCACGTTCTTTGCCGCGCTCCTTTGAAAGTTGGAGGAGTCTGAAGGTTTTTTGCTGGTTGTGCTTTCAAACGCGCGGGCACAGGCACGCGCAGCCGCAGCCCCTGCAGCCTCAGGAGCGGAGCGTCCCCTCCGCTCTCTGACGAGCCGCGCTGCTGCGGGCATCTGGAGCGCGCACGCGGAAACCGACCCGAGCATTCACGCCGCGGGAGAGAGGTGCGGGGTGCAGCCCTGTGTTCTGACCCCCACGCCTTCAGGCTGCGCAGATGCCTTCCCCGGACTCGCAGCCCTCCACTCTCCGGCCTGCTAGAAAGCCTGATTTCCTTACCCTGAGCTTGTAAGTAGCTTTTAATGAACTTTTTTTTTTTTTTACCCCCAAAGGGAAATCCCTCCCCCTAATGCCCGCCCCCATGTGGCTTTCAAGCGACCCAGTCCCTTCCTGGCAGTTTTGGTTGAGTCTTTTGGGTGAAAATACAACTTCAGGGTAGTTTCATGTAACTTTTAAAGGTTTTCTCTAATTTTGCGAGGCGCGTGGAACACTTATGTCTGATCATTTCTCCTAAGAGGAGACTCCTGATTCTAACAAGCCGCCAGCCCTGTGGGAACGAGGCGGCCTGCAGCCAGGTGCAGCTGCTTTCCCTTACTCTCCTGGGGTCGCTCTGTCTCCTGGTGTGTAAAAGCGAATCCTGCCTCTTCTTTCCCACTCCTTCCCACTGTCCCTGGGTGTGCCCTTTGCGTGTACCTGTGTTTCCTCTGATTTGCATCTTGTAGCTGTTCCCTTTTGGTCACCTTGTGCAGATTTCCGTGTCTTGATTTCCTCAAAACACCACTTCAAGGCGGTTGTAGTTAAGTAGGCTTTTAGTAAGACTTCAACCAAGGCAGCTGTGGTTTTTATGCAGCGCGGTTTCCTCTGGGAAACGTTCTCCTTTGCTAAAGGGAGGAGTTGGTAATTGTGATTTAAGAGTAGGAGGGATGGAGTGAGGGGGACAAAATAGAATGTTAAGAATATTCTTAGGGTGTGGAGCTATTGTGTTGGACGCTGGAAGGGTAATTACAGTTCATCACTCATTTGTCCAAACGCACGGCGTGTGCACCCCTAAGAGCGAACCTTACCGTAAACAATGGAGTGTGGCTGGAGATGAAGTCAGTGTACCATCCATCTGTTGTAACAACTGCCCTGCTCTTGACGGGGGTGCTAATGAGGAAGAGCTATGCGAGAAATCGCTGCATCTCCCCCTCAATTTTGCTGTAAATTTAAAACAACTGGGAAAAAGTCTTTTAGGTAATCATGATGGTGTGCACCTGTAGTTCTAGCCACTGGAAGCTGAAGCAAGAGGATTGCCTGATGACAGCCTAGGCAACATAGGCTATCTGCAAACAAAGACAGAATAAATTAGTTGTATTATTAAGCTGCTGGTTGGCCACAGGAAATTTTTTGTCAATTTTTCTCTGAGTCACAACCACCCTCCATCTTACTACCTCAGCATTTTTTTTTTTTTAAATCTCAGGTTATTCCCTTTCTCCTTCCCTTGCAGATGCTTGTGAAAACTTACGGATTCCTTTGACTTTATTATTGGTACAATTTTGTACTCTTTTTTTTTTTTTTTCCTAATTGCCCGGACCATTCGTTAGGGTTTATTCTCTAATTGAAAGCCAACATTTCCGTTTTTGGAGAATTCTGCCACTAGTATTTCTTTCCTTCTACATACACATAGTCTTTCTGATCGCCATCCCCAACCTGTGCTGGGAATTGAATGCAGGACCTTGCTGGGCAGTTGGTACACTACAGAGCTATAGTGCCGGCGCTCTCTCTCAATCCTTTTAGCAGCGGTGCGACAGAAATGTTACTTCTGTTTGCTGCATAAAGGCTTAAAAATTATATGAATATTAAATGTATGTGGTAGAACAGAGTCAAACCTAGGTCATTCTACCTTTACCACCATCCTCTACCTAAATGTATGTGGTAGAACAGAGTCAAACCTAGGTCATTCTACCTTTACCACCATCCTCTGCCTACACTATTACAGTAGAAGTTTCAATCAAAGATCTGAAAAGAAAATGCGATTACTTGTTCCTGCATAAGTAAAGGTGCCATTTATTAAATAGAATATTTAGCACTAACCTACCAAAAAGGCACTGTACTCATGAGAGCACTTTACAGTGGTGGTCACCAGACAGCGTTCGTTTGTTAGAAAGTCAGTTTCCGGAAAACTACTCCAAATCACCTGAGAGTAGCTATGTTTCTTATCGTTGTAAGTTCTGTATTTTCTTTTCTGTTGAGATAATATCAATGACCATACATTGTATAGATTCATTGTTATTCTTTATGCATAACAGTTTTCTGATAGAACATGACATCTCTAGAAAGAATAAATTCTTAATGTTAAACTGCTTTTCTGCTTTTTGATCTTTTTCTTTTTTTAATTTTTAAAAAAAACAATTTCAAAATAATAGAGTAACAATAATTAATGCATTTCATATTGTTATATTCAGAGTAGTTACTCAGGGTACAAGATATAGGCGTGACATATTGTCCAAACAATATAAGCACAAACCTTTCTTTTCAATGAACTAAGAGAAACTAGCAGTGCAACTGTCTTAACTATCTTGTTTATAT
>RJWT010009478.1:0-25113 GCA_004365215.1 Cuniculus paca | reverse complement strand
TGAACGGCATAGTGAGACCCTATCTCAAAAACACCAGGGCTGGGGATCTGGCTCAGTGGCCTAAGCGCCTGCCCCGCAAGCACAAGGTCGTGAGTTCAATCCCCGGTGCCGCAAAAAAAAAAAAAAAGCCTGAAAGAGTAGTTAAAGATCCAAAATGATATTGAGAAAAGGAAAGAACAACTGGGATGGGGAAAGGAGAAAAGAAAGAAGGGAAAATATTTTACGTATATATTACTTATCTCTGTTATTTCATCAAAAAGAACTGTTTGTGTTTTCATTGTTTGATCATTTTTTCATGCCTATATCTTGTAATCTGAGCAATTACTTTGAAGATAACAATATGCAACATATTAACTATGTTAATCTCCTATTATTTTGTTTTGAAATTCCGTATCATCATTTTTATTGTTTTTCCACTTTAAAATTAAAAGATACTACTATGGCTTGGGAAGTTTTTAAATGGGCCTCTGAGGAAAGTTGTTATGGTTGATACATTGTGTCAACTTAGAAGTTTGGGAGTTTAATGGACAGACTCAGCAGGGAGCCAGGGTTCTTACTTTGTAAATATCCTTATCCTGGGCAAAGGAGGGCAAGCACATTTTCTAAGTGTTACACCCACCCTAAAGGTGGGGAGTGGAGGGTGTCCTGTATACGATATAAGGGTAGAGAAGAGGCTTGCGTTCTCTCTTTTTGCTCTGGCTGCTGCCTTGAAATGTTGCCCTGTGCCATGCCATCCTGCCTTGGAGCCAGCTGATTATGGACTGGAATCTCCTGAAACTGTAAGCTAAATAAACCTTTCCTTGCTTCACTTTGGGTGTCAGGTGTTTTGTACCAGCAACAGAGAAGTAACCAGGACAAATGTCATTTCATTTTTCATTGTACAGGGAAATGGGCCACTTAGGATTAAAAGAAACTGTGTAGGTTGTCAGTGCTCATGGGACCAGTCTGTACAGTAAGTTGCCCAGCACTTTCGATTGGCAGATTCCCGTGTGTGACTCCAGGGTACCACCAGTATCCCAAGGCTGTGGAGACATAAGGGGCTCTTGACCTGAACATGATTGTCCATAGATAAAGACTCCAGTCACATCTAAGCTTCAGGCTAAATAAAACACACCATCCTAGAGAAGCAGGACGGAATTTACTTTTTCACAGATATCAGGGCAATCATTTACCTTCCTGATACATTACACCACTACTTGCAAACTTAAGGTAACCATCCTCCTCTGCTGCTCATTCATAAAAAGAGGGTTTGGTAGATCAAAGCAAAAGGCATATTCTGTAACCAAGTGCAAATCTGTTCATTGTGGAAGTTTACTGTTAGGTTGCCCTTTCGATGCATAAACTTCTGTGGCGGCTATGCCTAAATATTTCTTCTCTACAACAAAAGGGAAAGAGACAATTCTCCCAGGTGATACCTATAGGTTTTCCAGCTTCTTTCAAAGGGAAAATAGTTTGTCAAAGTTTATTGAGGTCTCTCTCTGACATTATGCCGTGAACATAGAAATCCAAAGGATTTGCTGCTAAATTTATTTATGTCTCAATCTATAATTCACAATGACATCTGATAGACCCAGGGCAGTTTCTCATTTGTCCACACATGAAGGACTAGCGCTTGTCATGATCATGGGTAGCTTCCCCAAAGGAAGGTAGATGGTGATACCACCATGTAGTGAGATGCCACCCATACACAGAAGATGGTGAACAGTATTACAGTTCATCTATTTCCCAAGTGGCAAAAACAGAGCAAGACATTTGTAAAATCTGATTGACAGAGAATTTCTTATAGCATCTCTGCCAGCTACAGAATTTTGCCTTACCTTCACGGTGAAAAAAATGAAGAATAATGAATGAAATAAGGTTCCTTACGTACAGGAAATATCCTATTCATTAGCACTGAGTGGCGATTGCCATTTGTCATGCAGTTCTAGAAGTGAAGGTCTTCTTCTGGAGAGATGGCTGCTTTATTTACAATCCTGAGGATGTCTAAATAAAGTCAAGTTCTTGTGTCAAACTAGATTAAGTCTAGCTGGCTTTACTTAACCAACACAAATCTCTACCTGATATTAAGCACCACAATATAGTACATTAATCATAGATTAGAGAGTTAACAGATAAAAAGAGAAAGAAGCATAATACTATCTATTGTTACAAGTCAAATGTCCATATTGTCCTCTATACTGTGGAATCACTCATCCGGTTAGTGGGTCACGTGTCCATCTCTGGTTTACCAAATGCTAACACAGATGGCTTATGCCACTTCCGGGCCAAGGCATTTAGGAGTAGGCATGCTTTCTCTTTCCCTCTCTTCTTTTGTTGCAGTGACATGAAAACTCTATGTTCTAAATGGCATAGTTACAGGATTTGGAACTGCCAGTCCTATTTTAGACCTTGTTTACAAAAAATGTAAACTACTACTACCGTTTTATATTAATTTACTAAGATACTGAGGCTAACTTATTACTGCAGCATGGTGTGCTCTATTCTGACTTATTTTATACTTTGGCCAAGGGAAAGGAGTCTGTAACTATGAACCTAACCCAAAAGTCACAGGAAGGGAGAGATTCAGCTACCCCAAATCTGTCGTTACTACATTTTCATGGTACTAAAAACAAAACTAAAGGGTGAAAACACTGAGAAAAAAACTACCTTCGGTATACATTTTAAGAGACTTATTTTATTTTATACATGAAGCATTCTCAAAGGGTAATAAAGTTACAAATAGGAAAACAGGCAATGAGAATTAAAAGGTATATTAGAAATTGCTTCCCACTGCTAATAACAAAGACCATAATTAAGCAAATCAGAAGTTTATGCTAGAAGTAACACAAATCTAACAATGAGAGATTTAAAACTCCTAAGGCAGTTTCCAACTATTATAATTATAGATCCCGGATCTCTTTCTGTTTCTTCAATGTATGTGTTCTTTCATTTACTTTGATCCAATTTGGCTACTAGAGCTCAAACCCTCTGTTCTACTTCCTAAGTAACTGCAGTAAGAATTTTTTAAAAGGTATAAACCTTTGACTACCACCCATTTGCCACTACTGTCTTCAGGGGACTGAAAATTTTCCAGTGTGATATCAATGATTGAGGGGAGACTCACACTGTTTAGGTAGGTTCCCCTTTATCCAACCAAAATCCACTGCCACTCTTCTCTATAAAGATAATGCATCCTTTTTCCTAATCTAAAGAAGCAACCCCAAAACCGGGCGTGGTGGCTGACGCCTGTAATCCCAGCACTCAGGAGGCTGAGACAGGAGGATTGTTACAAGTTCGAGACCAACCTGAGCTAAAAAGTGAGCTCAAGGCCAGTCTGAACAGCATAACAAGACCCTGTCTCAAAAAGACAAGAGCCTGGGATTTAGCTCAGTGGCGTAAGCGCCTGTCTGGCAAGCAGGAGGTCTCGAGTTCTAGCCCAGGTGCCGCAAGACCAAAAAAAAAAAAAAAAGAGAAAGAAAGCAGATACTTGAGAAAAACAAACAGAAAAGATCAAGGTGGGGAAACGCAGAATCCCTGCCTCTGCTGGGCTGGCGTAAGAAAAGGTTAGCATCCCAGCCTAGCCAGTCACACATTCTGGGTTCCCATCTCAAAGGCTCGCACTGCTTCCTTGCTCCCCACTGCCTCTGGCTCTGTGAAATGGGGGATGGGTGCAATTCCCTTCTGAAAGTTACACAATTTCTGGCGCGTCTTGGTTTTCACTCCAAGGGCCACAGATTATTTTAGGAGGTAAGATTGACAATTGCAGGCCAAATTTGTGTTTTTTTCTGGCAAGATAGTTGCCTTGACATGTACTAAGTTTCTTAGTAATTCACTTCTAGTCGATTCCATGTGTGATATCTCTATACACAAAAGCTTTTGGTTAGAGTTTCTGTATGCGAGAATTGCAACTTTTTCTTTCCATTTCTGTGCTCTGCATCTGTGGGAAAACATCATCATGAGCCCTTACTTTTAGAGCAGGGTTGTGGTGGGGGTGATCCGTGACAATGCGGACAGTCAAGGGTGGTGGAGGAGATCCATGGAAAGTTTGGCAATATGACTTGCAGAACATAAAATTAATATTATACCAAATTCTATGATTGACAGCACCATTTGTCTTATTTTCATTTTGTAAATATTTTTGTCCCTAATGAACATTAAAATTATATTACTTTCTTCTATAAAATTGTGCAATAGGAACAAATTATTTTAATTTTGCAATAAAGTTTATCTTATATAAGTCCAAAGATATATTCCTAAAATTAGTATCCCTTACCAAGAAACCAAAGTCAACCCTATCATATACAAAATAAAGATTTAAAATTTTTCAAAGTAACAACAACTAGAGCTGGTGGGAGAGAAAAATAATAGAAACACTAGCTTAGGAAGTCAGCTTTTCTTAAGATACTTCTATTATCACATTCAGAAAATTAAACTATCAGTTTTTATTATCTGTATTTTTTCTTTTTCCAATGAAATTTTAAAATAATTACTCCAAATTAGCTGTATCTAAGCAACCATCTCTGTCCTGCTGTCATAACTATGGCCATTATCAAATACGAATACATTTTTAATTAACAGTGATAATGAAATATGATATTAATAGTATGATTAGCACAATTATGATTGCTTCAAATTTCCTTCATAACCATTTATGCATTCTCAGTTTTTACACCCTTAATAAAGCTCACACTACACATGAATTTCTATTAAAGAATATTTCAATTCAACATGTAAGTCTTCAAAACAAGAATAGAACATATATGTGAACTAGTTTGTTTTTAAAAGAGCAACTTTTATTTTACATCCTAACTCAATAAGATGCTGAATTCATCATACTGACTCAATCATACATACCAGGGAGCTGGCTAAATGACGCTGCTGTAGTAGCACTTGCTTGAATGGTTCATGCACACTGAAGTTTGAGAAGTATCGCTTTAAAATTTTTAAATTGAAAGAAAAATAATAAAAAGTAATAAACTAAATAAGCATGGTTTGTATAAAATATAGAGATACATGTTGTATTAGATTCCTGAGGCTTCCATAATAAAGTACCACAAAGTGGGTGGTTTTAACAACAGGAACTTAGAGTCTGGAGACCACACACCCAAAATCATTGGCTTTTCCTATGTGCCGTAAAGGGAAATCTGTTCCACCACTCTCTGGGCTTCTGGTGGCTTTCTGGCAATCTTTGAGCTTCCTTTGCCTGTAGACGCATCACCCTGATATCTGTCACATCTTCACATGGTGAACTCCCTGGTTGTATGTTGGCATCGATGAATCTTTTTGCAAGGAACATAGTCACATTGGATTAAGAACCAGCCTAATGGCCTTCATTTACCTTTGAAAAAACCCTACTCCCAAATTCTCATTCCAAGTTACTAGGGATTAGGACTCAAACATACTACATTTAGGAGGACACAATTCAACTGGTAATATATGTATATTTATATAAGATCTATAAAATATTTACACAATGCATATAAAATGAACCCTGTAGAATGTATGATTTCCTCAAAAATAAATCTTCAGAGTTCCCTAGCCTGCTTTAAAAGAAGTGAGATTTCACATCAGAGTGACACATGCATACCCATGTGTATAGGAACTTAACTCCTAATGGCTAGATCTTGAAAGAGGCCCAAATGCCCATCAACAGATGATTGATAAAAAATGCAATATTTATACATAAGAGAGTACCACTCTGCCATAAAGGAGGAAATTTTGAGTCACCTGTAGAAAAATAGATGCAATTTGATACCTTAATATTGAGATAAATCAGACACATAATATTAAATATCACAGTTTTTCTTATATGAGAAACCCAAAGTATAAATAATTTAAACAAAAAAAAAGGATGGGTAATAGGAATCATGCAGGTGGATATTTTACAAAAGAGAAAGGGATCTGGAGGTGAAAGGAGAGGAAAGGAAAGTAAAAAGAATGAAGACGCATTATCTACATGTATCAGTAGCCATGATGAATGTAATCATTATGTACTGCAAAGATAAATAAATACAAAAATTAAATAAAAGGAATAGAAGAGAAAGAACATTCATTGAGGAATCTGGATTACACTCAACCCTCACTATGTGATCGTGAAAAAATCACAAATTTCCTGCACCTGTTTGTTTGCTTTTTAAAACAGGGATTTATGAGGATGATTTGTAATGGCACATATATCCATATACATATGAAATAGGAGTTTTTTATGACTTAGAAACTAATATATGGCTGAAGTTACAAATAATAAACATTATGAAAAGATTTGCTATGAAATTTAAGTTTTCTGCCACTCACACTCTCAACCCCCACAGATAGCTACCATGAACAATTCCGTGGGTTACTTCAAAATCTTCTCTACATACACATGTGAACACTTTCTCTGTCCAAAAATGATAGTGTAGTAGCCACCATTCTAAAGGTTATTTTTTTGTCATTGAATTTTTCCAATCGCAGCAGCAATTATCCACTGTATTTAAGGATAGTTCAATAAAATGTCCTCAGGAAATTTTGGAATATATGTGTAAAAGGAAGACAAACACCTAAGCTTCTTCAATATCCTAAAAATCATGATTTGACTGGACATTATTAATTTATAGGAAATTAAAATCAAGACTATAATTTTGTCCCAAATGTCATAACAGTTTTGTGATAATTACTTTTGTGATGATTGGCTTTAAGCTTCAAGAAAAGGGTATAAAAAATTATGATACTATTTGGGAAGTGATATGATGACCTTCCCTGAAGCTAATTCTCCCGTCATCCAAAAGACAAAGGTGTGTAAGTCCACAGACACGGAATCCAGAGACAGAGTCAAGACTCAGGCTGCGGTGCACTGTGGCTGCAGGGGCTGTGGGGTGATTTGGTCGCCCAACCTAATAAAATCAGCCCAGAGAAGACTACGTTGAGGACCAATCCGTAGATGACATAAGCAGGCGTTTAGCTCTAAAGATAGTTATCAATCCTCAAAGTCCTCCACAACGGTCTTCTACCTCCAGTGTTCCCACCTGGTCAGTGACACAAAACTGGGCTCTGGGCCGAGTCAGTCCTCTACTATGTTGTCTGTTCCTCTAACACACATCCGATACACATACACTGACCACAGGAATAAACACAAAAGGAAAATATCGGTATCTGGACACCTGACAGCAGCTTTATCAATGAGGTACCCTGTCCTCACCTTTAATGTTTAATACAATCTCATGCACTTGTTTTTAATGTGACTTCTGGGAGAAACAGGTTTAATATATAGTTAATTCAGATGAGTGGCCACCTAAAGAAAGTTATTAGACTCACAATAAAGAACTTTCTGTGTAGTTTAGAGCTAAGAAATAAGGTCAGAACTTAGTACTTTCTACCCAGTATCCCTAATTTTCAGCAACTAAAATATATAATTTCATAGGATTTGGAACATGAAAAAAGCAGTAGTATACATGTATACATATAATATATAATAGTATATTATATATAGTTTATATAGTATTAAAATACATACCTACATAAATCGGAGACCTATTTTAGTGTTGTATTAGACCACATGTTTACAAATATTAACTACAAATACAGCTATAAAAATGTAAACTGCTTTTATTTTTATATCACCTCAAATAATCTGTGTAATCCTCAGTTTAGCTAATCTAAATTTTTTTCCCAACCAATTTGGTTTCCTCCACTTTCTCTAGGACTGTATCTAAATTTGGGGAGCTTGTATAGTGTCATGAGGACACTGGAACGTGCTAGGGTGGAGTAGGAAGAAACAGAAAATACATTTTTCGGTTATCTTCTACCAAATGCCCTCAGACAATTCCAAACGGATGAGTGTTAGCTTTGGGTAAAGCAAAACCACTGGCACTATTCTGTTCTTTATGTCCTAATCCTAAATACAGGAGATAAACAAAAGCTTAATCCAAAGATATAAGTAGGGAAAAAGGGCTAAAAAAATTGGTGTTCCATTTGAATAAGGAAGAAAATAGTACTAGAGCATAAGAGAAACAGAAAGGAGAATGCTAAAGCAACCTGATAGCTTTTGGTTTTAAATAAGCAGTGTCTTGGATTCTACATGACTCACTAGAGGAGGAGCCACATTGGAACTACTCAAAGAACATCGGCTAAAAACACAGGGAACTGGAAGAAAGGGAGGGACATACATCCTGATGCCAAAGCCAATCCGAAATAAGAGACTTGAACATCCAACAAAACACTGGCATAATACTTTTAGAAATTTGGCAAAACAACCCCTAGGACTGCCTGCAGGTCTTCCACCTGAGTGTAGAGCAGGAACCGTCATTCTGAGAAGTTTCAAAAACCAAAACAATGTGCTACAATGTGCTACAAATTCAAGCCACTCAGGATAGATTTGGAATATAAGACCCCTTACCTCTTTTGCCTTCTTCCAACAGAGGACATAGCAACCTGGTTGCAAATGTTGCTGACACACACTGTTGGGCGCAGGCGCACAACATACTATACAGTGCTGAGTCACTTAGGAGTCTTGGCAGCCCCTGATTGGCTGAGCTCTTGGGCGAGCAGGCAATAGATGATTGGCTCCCTATGCCGAGGTGTCCTTACCTGATTGGGCTAGCCTACGAGATATATAACAATAAATGAGCCTCGAGGGGGCTCTCGGGGGCTCGCCCCCAGAAGGGCTCCCGTGTCTGCGTGTGTCTTCACTCTGCGCTGGTCAACACACAGGGGCAAGTGACTAGGACGCTGCTCCTTTCCCGATGGACTGCCAGATTTTCTTTTTTCTTCTTTCTTTCTTTCTTTCTTTCTTTCTTTCTTTCTTTCTTTCTTTCTTTCTTTCTTTCTTTCTTTTTCTTTCTTTCTTTCTTTCTTTCTTTCTTCTTTCTTTCTTTCTTTCTTTCTTTCTTTCTTTCTTTCTTTCTTTCTTTCTTTTTCTTTCTTTCTCTCTCTCCCTCTGTCTCTCTTTCTCTCCCCGCCTCTTTCTTTCTATTTTCTGCCATGTGCCACAGTAGCAAACTGGAACTTCTAGTGACAACAAGGTTAAGGACTGCAGAGGCAGCAGTGAAGGCAGTGAGTGGAACAGCACCGCCCCTCCTGCCATGCTCCCACCAGCAGGAGAGAGAGAGGGATGCTGAACTTCAACAGCCTTGGACCTTGGTACAGCAACCAGTAGGAAGTCAGCACTCCCCCTACCCTGGTCCCAATAGGACTAGAGAAAAAAGAGCATGGGCAGAGGGTCTGCTGACAGGTCTCTCCCAGCCTTGCTCCCAGCAGCATGTGAGGTGAGAGACTCTCCAGGCCAGCGGAGTGGAACAGAAGAAGCTGCACGAGGAACTGGGAGCAGCCTTGGGCTGTCTCCATCTAAAGTCACCACAGCAACTGGGAGAGCGGCACAGAGACACACAGGCTAAGGAGACAGCAGGCCACTGAGGGGCATACAGAAAGTTGTTGACTGAAGACTCTGACCCTGGCTCCCACATCCCGAGACCAGGATCAGTCCCACATTCACAACTTATCCTACTGCAGATTTGGCAGGAGTTACCCAGCACAGATGGGCTCTGACTTGAACACTGCCACAAAACTGAGGACAGTCAGAGGGATTTTATTTGGTTTGTGATTGTTTGTCTTTTCCTTTTTCTGGTTTTGTTTTGTTTTGTTTTGTTTTTTTCGGTTTTTTTAGGTTTTCACTTTTATTATTTGTTTGTCTTTTTCTCTTTCCTCAACTTTCTTTTTTCTCTCTTTCCTCAACTATCTTTCTTGATTTTTTTTTTCATATTTTCATGTCAACGAACATTGTTGTTAGGTCTTTCTGGCTAATTGCCTTATTCTTTTGATTTCTCCTTCATTCTTTCTTTCCTGTTCTCTTCTGCAGTTTCCCAAAGCTTAGGAGATCATCCATTGTCCTTCAGCCTTACTTTTATGATATTTTTCTTCGTTTAGCACTCTATTTTCCCCCATTCCTCTTAAACACCCACATACACAGGGTAAAATCACTCTACTAGGGGAAAATTCACTGCACACAAGCTCCTGGATTATGATGGATTTTGTTATATAACTGTAGATCTTGCTCCTATGGTTAAATTAATAGTTACCACAATTTGTTAATTTCTAGGCTGCACTTAATACTATCGTTATTGCTAATGGTACTGCTTTAGCCAGGATAACGCACATACTGTAGTCAGTTGTTTTCTCTTGTATGACAGTACGGTGACAGTCTGGAGGCATAATCAACACTATAGTCCAGTCTAAAAGGACTTGATGCTGAACCAAATAGATAACAACTTCTCATCCCTAATAAATTTGGAAGATAGGATCTTGGGACAGATAAAAAGACCAAGAGCCAGCTATACCTAGAAGACATCTCAGTGGTAGACATTTCCCAGGGAACCCCTGATACCAGTGGTAAAGCTACCTACTACAAACAATTTACAAGCATCAACATACAAAACTAATTAAAATTTTAAAAAGTAGAAAATGACAAGACGCAGAAGCAACATGCAACCCTAGACCTCCAGCCTACCCAGAACAAGTCCAGGGATCAACAAAACAGAAAATCCAAAGTCATCCGCTTGAATTTTCTGAAATGGTAGCAACAGCAGTATAAAACAAATCAGATGAATGATGCTATAGAAAAAATCATCAGAAATGATCTTTCAGGTAAAAAGAGAGATGAGGATCATAATGAAGGACTTGCTCAGTGAATGCAGACTGGACACACATAAAAAATACAGGACCTTAGGAAAATAATGGAAACCATGAGTGTCCAACATAGGAAAGAAATGGAATCATGAAACACCTTCAAACAGATATCCAGGAGATTAAAAATTCCATTGAAAGTATATGCAACTGAATGAACTAAGGTGGGGACAGAAATATATGCTTCGTATGTCTGTTTATCAACTAGAGAAGCAAAACCAGTAGGAGGGGAATAGAAAAAAAGAGGCTTATTACAATGAATTTTCATATGCGATTGCATGTTTGGCCAAGCAAACTTGAATTCTAGACAGCAAGCAGGCTGGAGACCAACAAGCACTCTCTGAGACCAGAATACAGAGAATCTGAGTCCTGCTTTAAGATCTTTCCACCGTAAAGGTCAAGCTCACCCAGCAGTCTCCCTTAGATTAATTTAAAGCCAACTGGTTAGCAACTTTAAAGCAGGCACATATGTTCATTTGAATATCAATAATTTCTTTCAAACAATATGTATTTGGTGAGATAGATATGGTTACCCTGATTTGAACATCGCGCAATGTACATCTGTCAAAATATGGCATGATGGCCCATGAACATGTACAATTTTTGAAATAACAAATATTTCAAAATAAATATCAAAAAGAGTTCAGTGCACACATGCCCAAAGGGAGAACTCCTTGGCAGGGTAAAGGTAAAGATCAGAGTGCTGCAGAGAAAGCTGAAGAATGCCACAGATTAGCAATAAATCATTAGAAGCTGGAGGAGAGAGAGAGTGAAGTTTTCCCAACAGACCTCACGAGGAATCAAGCCTACTGGTGCTTTCATCTCATACTTCTAGCCCCCAGGACTACGAGATAATGCATTTGTTTTACTGAAATAAAAATACTTTCAAGTGAATGTATCTGATTGTCCTTTCTGAGGCCTCCCTTCCTAGAATCCTTTGCTTTTGCAATATTATTATTATTATTATTTCCTACCCCTGGATTTTGATACTTTCCTGGCATGGTTTTCCTAGTTCTATGGGAAATGTCAACATTCAGAGGAAAAGTCAGTGTGAAATTAAAAATGTAGTTGTCACAGATTCAGTCCTTTACTCTCTGTACCTCATCTCTCTGAATTGTACTATTTTCTTTATTGAACTGGCCAGAGAACTAATCTACCACAAGATTCAAATCCGCAGATTTCTCAATCCATAGCTACTGTCCTTTTTTTTTTTTCTTTTTCACTCATTACTGAATTTTTGCTTTTCACAGCCAGCATTCCTTTTAGCTGAACATACTTAAATATAGCATGTATCCATTAGAAAATTGCTTCAAGTTGTCTTCATGCTCGTATTAAGAAAGTTGAGTCTCTTCAAATTAACACTTCAAATCCTAAAAGCAAGTCTATAATAATGTTTATTCTCTTGGTCTTTTTAAAATATTTTGCATTTTTTCTACCTCAACCTTTATCATTTGAGAGAAAGTAGTTAAAGTGTATGGCCTGCAGTCCAGTGTGCTCTTTTGCAGGAGAAATGTTCCAAGGAGGTGACATAATGAAGGTATGCCTCCTGTCCAGTCTCCTTAACCACTGACCCTCTGGACAAATAAACTGACTAATCATGATTTGCCACAAAAAGGAGACTTCAGTTATCTCTGAAATGTCATTGGCAGGAAGTCCTTGACAAAGCATTATCTATGGTAAATGAAATTCTGCATCTATTAGGTGAAGATCCCTGTAGAGTGTCAGGTGGATTACACCTGAAATGTGTGTGATATGTGGGCTTCACAAGGAGTCCTCACCTGCTCTAGGAAAGAGCAAATGATCCAAGGAGTTGCCCTTGCCACCTCGCACCCTGCACCTCTCTTCTTGATCTGAACCCCTGATTGTTTGTCTCCTTGCCATCGTTAAACTAAGTTGATGCTGAGCAAGAGTGCTGATTCATGGGAGTCCAGTTTCATGGTCCAATTATGTGTGTTTACTCATCACTTGCAATTACCTGCACTAGCCATTAGAGCTCTCTGTAGCATCCAGTCCCCTACAGAGTACCACTAATAAAATTTTTGGGTGTCATTTTTAACCATGTGTCTTCCTTGCTCAGTTATCATTATCTACTGCCTAACTCTAAAGTCATTGTCCTAAAATAGTATGCACAGTTATAATTACTGCATCTGCATAATGCATTTCGTGGGAAAACATCTATTTACTTTATCAAGAAAATGTTCACTCCAAGGCAGTGATCTCTAAAGCACAACAAACAAACAAACAAACAAAAAAGAGGCATGAAGGAGTGATGAGACTTCAAGCTAACTGATTTTCCATGTTTTTAAATTTTTACATTTAATTTTTTATTGTATTTAGACTTTATGTAACTGTAAGTGCTAAAATGTGCATAGGTAGAGCAAAAGTAGCCCATGAATTGTGTGAATGTACTGACTAATTCAAGCTATATATAAAATGAAAAACTTCATTCATTGTAACAGATGATAACCTTCTTCATTACGAAGTGCTATGGAGGATGAAAAGACAAACCACTCAGAAAATATCTACAACACAACAAACACCCCAAAATCAAAAACTCTCAAAAATCCAGAGAGTAAATATCAATTGTTTTATGGCACTCAGTTTTGTTAATTTGTTGTGGCAGCCCCAGGAATCAAATATATTGTACAACTAAAAAAAAAATGTAAGTGGAAATATTTTATAGAGAGAGTGTGGGCATGGAAGAAGAGAGAGAAATCAGTAGAAGCAATTTGAAATATAATGAAAGTAATAAAGTTCACTAATAAATGTATGAAAAGCTACTCCTTATTGATGTGAAAATACAAACCAAAACCCAGAAATGCCATTTTATAGCTAATGGATTGAAAAAGTTTTAAATCCTGACAAGAGTAAGCTTTAGAGAAGATATACAAAGAAAGGAAATTCCTGAACATTTCTGGTGGAAGCATAACTTGGCACAGCAACTTCAGGAGACAATTTGCCATTGTATAGTAAAAGGAAATAAGAGCTTTGCCTTCTACTCCATAATACCTCTCCTGATTATTCACCCAAACAAGCAAACTAATGAAAAAGAAATATACCAATGTGCCACTATATATAGTATGAAGAGCTACTTTAGAGAACATCTCAAAAATATAATAGTAAGGGGAAGAAAATCAAGACTCAGAAGACTGCACAGTGTAATCTCATAAAGTTCCGAAAGAGCTTTAAAATCTAAATATGCATTCATAGATACAGAAACTATTAATAAATCAAGGAGATGGGGAACAAATTTCATTATACTTGTTATGTCTGGGCCCATACATGTTGGGGAAGAGAGTTGGGTGGGCATATGCTTTTCAGAGGTAATAGTAAAGTTTATTAAATTGGATGACAAATACATTAATTTTCAATGTAATCAATTATAAATCAATTCCATAGCTCTCTTTGATGACACAGTACAAGATTTGATAAAACTTGGCATTTACATAACTGTAAAAACTTATAGAAACAACATATTTTACAAGTATTAATCTGTAACATGTTCTTATAATTTTACCTGAGAAGTTTCAGGCACAAAAGTTGGTGTTTCCAGAGGACAAAACCCTCTTCTAATTCTTCATGTCTTTCGCTGACAATCCCATTCACTCTCATGGTTTCAGTCACAACTGGGTAGGAATGGTTCCCACAGAATATTTTTCCTTTGTTTCAGATTCTACTATTCAAATGAATTTAAGGCAATTTCTCCTGATGGTAGTACAACAAACACCTCAAAGACCATATGAGTAAATCTAAAGTCAATTTCCTGCGCTCCAGACATATTCTCACAGTTCACGTACACTTACGTTGAACACACAAATCAGATACTTGAGGATCATGTAAGTTTTCTCTGTCACCCTCACCTTAATCAATTTCTAAACCTTACTACTTTTATTTTTGGGCATTTGTTAAATTTGTTCTCTCTTCTCCATTTGACACACAGGGACATGTTAGTGAGGACCCCCAGTTATGTCAGAGAGTACAAGATTGCAGCTGTACCTTTCACTACAATTCCCCTCTGTCTAGCCTTCCCCATTTAAGGCTCGCCCATCACAGTGCTTTGAATATGCTATTCCCTCCTTAAAACCATCTTTAGTTTCACCCTCTAGACAATGAAAGCCATTATATGCATTTCCCCTTTTAACCCAGACCGATCTGTTGCTGTAAATTGATTTGCTGTGACTCAGTTTTTTTTTATGCTCTAAATTATGCTTCAGTCATGAGCTTCTCTTCCCTTATGCCTGGAACACACTTCTCTATACCTTTGTAAGCCTACTTTTTACCTACTATTAACTACTCTTTGAGGCTTATCTTCTCTGGTAACTAAGGTACCATTCCTTTCTGCTACTATTAATCTCTGTGCATGCTTTCATATTTCACTTAATATTTGTTTTCTTTAAGCTTTAATATCCTGAAATATACAGACTGTAATTCATCTTTCTCTTTGTACATAGCACAAGATAGCTCATAGTGTATTCTTCACAAATATGAGTTTAAATGGACTGTGGTGTTAGTGAATAATTCATTATCAGAGGAATAACTTCGCTCTGTCTGTACAGCCCCTTGAGCCTGCAACTTCTTGTTCTACTTTGTTTCATGGGCCATCGAAAGGGAATTGTTCTGCCATGTTCCAAAACAGGTATTTTAACTCCTCCTGATTGGAAAATTGACTTCCTAAATGAGAGCCTACTTTAGAAAATAGAGGTCCCCACTGACTAGGACTATAGCTAGTATTTCTTGTATATAATCACTTTCTCCCAACAAAATTTTAGAATTTTTAAAGTTTAATTGCTTCATGCTGACTGTTTAGCAACATATATTAAATTTTACATTTTTTAAGATTGTAGAAATCAAGTGAAGTTAGAATTAGAAACTTAATAGTATGTATGAAAAAAATTAAAGATTGAGTTTTGAAATCAAATGCAATGGAGATCAAACCTTATACCTGATTATGGCTAATTATATGATTTTGAGCAAGTTATTTAACTTTCTGAGACTCAATTTCCCATCTGAAAAAGGATTTAATGCATACTTTTAAAGGTTGTCTCAGATGGTTTCATAGGCAAACTTTATCAATAATTCAATCCTGGGTAATTTCAATTTGTATCAAGTCTTTTATGTCACTAAATGAGAACATTTTTTTCAAGAGCGTGGCCAAGTTTAATCATTCACTAAGATGACTCAGAACCCATTTAAGAGTCATAGTCATTACTGTAATTTATTATAATAACCATACATCAAAAATCATGAAGAAAAAGTGCATAGGATGATCTCCAGAGAACACTAGGCATAAGCTTCCAAGAGTTTTTTTCTTCAGTGGAGTTACACAGACTGAGCTTCATTCTTTCCAACCAAAATTTGCCAACTAGGAAATTTCATTAGAAACTCAATGCCCAAAGTTTTATCAGGGCTGATGATTACCGACTCCATCTGCCTAGACTCCAGACTTCCAAAAGGAAAACATGTGTGCTCAGCATTAACAACATTCTTTAGACACATGGAGAGCTGCACTGATCACCCAGGAAAGGTTTTATATCAGCATAAAGAACAGATAACCATTGAAGTTCTCAGATGCTAGGCAAGGCCCATCCTGGCAAATGGGAACTCCTATGGGATAACAATCTCAGGCTCACTATATGAACTACTTTCTGCGTATTCTGAAAATTATTTAGTGAGACTAATAGATCCTAGTGGTCCAGTGCACAACTGTGGAACAAAATGACTGGTTCAAACCTCAGCTTTGATACTTATTAGCCTCCTGACGCGCACTTGTCCTTTAAGTAAAATGGAGACATGAATGGCATTTATCTCAGATACTTGCCAGAAGTGAATGGGTCATTGCAAATGAAGTACACAGAGAACATCTAGCAAGTAAAAAGGTGGGAGAAAAATCACAAACATCTTTGGCAATGGTAAAAGGCAAAACTCGGGTTTCAAGAAGGACAGAACAACAGATCAATTCCAATCATAAATTTAGATTCAAAATCCTTTCACAACATATTTGAAAACTGAAGTCAGCACTGTACAAAAGGCATAATGTACCTTGACAAATTCAGTTTTGCTCAAGTAATACATGACCTCACCACAAAAAAATGTATTACTGTATCTCAACAGGTGAAAAGAATTTTAATAAAATTTAATGTGTATGATTTATTAAACTCTAAGATAATTACAAATAAAAGATATCTCTTAAGAATCTTCTACCCAAAATACAGAAAATAGGAAAATATTAAAATTTAAAGACATTTTAAAAATAATAAATAAGACACATTTTCTCTCTGTTGGCAATTTTGTTCAACATTGTGCTGAGGTTCCCAGCAAACATAAAGAAAGAGAAGAAAAAGCATAGAGATGAAAAAGAGAAATCAAGCTATCACTACTTACATCTAAGAAATAATCTACAGGTTATTAGAACTGGTGAGAAGTTCACAAATTTTCTAGATATCAAATCAAATGCAAAGATCAATTTGTATTTTAGATTTCAACAAAATTTGGGAAATTAGAATTTTTTTAAAGACACAGGAGAATAAATCTAGCAATATTCTTTGAGTGAAAAACCTCTGAAAAACACCAAAGAAAAGTCAAATACATAGACACTAGATAATACTATCTTTTTAAACTGGACATGCCATACACCTGTAATCGCAGCACTCAGGATGCCGAGGCAGGAGGATTGTAATGAGTTCTAGGCCAAACTGGGCTACATAGTGAGTTCAAGGCCATACTGAGCTACATAATAAGACCCTGTCTCAAAGCCAAAAGAGAAAATATCATCTTTTAAGCATATAATAAATGAAATTTCAATCAAAAAATCTCAAAATAGAGGGCCAGGGGTGTAACTCAGTGATAGAACACTTGCCTACCATTTACTCAATCAAATGTGATGCCTACCATCTTTCCAATCATGTGTGTATATAAATATGTGAGTATGTACGTAGCAATCACAAATACATATAATGTATATAAATATATATGATATATAAACACTAATCACAAAAATCTCAAGTGTTTCATAAAATTTCACATTATGACTTCATTCAGACATTCCACCCCGAAGCTTCATACCATCATAGGTAGGGAGTTTCAAAGGTGAATGGATTAGGGTGTGTGAATGTGGACTAAGGGTGTGCATAGTAGAAGCCCCACCAGGGGTGTGAATGGCACCAATGAATAGGCTTATAGCCTGGAAGGAATATAAAGGGAGAGAAGGAAGGCAGGCTACTGCTGCTGCCTGCTGCCTTCTGTCTGCCATGCCATGGACTAGTACCCTTCCATCATGTCCCTCTGCTATACTTTCCTGCCTTGTAGCCAGCCAACTATGGACTGTAACCTCTACAAACGGTGAGCCAAAATAAACCTTTCCTCCTTTAACTTGTAGGAGAGGTGAGTATTTTGTCTCAGCAATGAGAAAAGTAACTAACACACTTCACAAGATGATTTTAAAATTTTTATGCAAGGTACATGATACCTCTGAAGAAAAACAATGAAATTGCAGGATTGCTATACCAAAAACTAATTATAAACCCTTATAATAAAGATGATGTGGGACTGACCGAGGAAATGCATAAACGAAACAGTATAATGGAAGAGCAAGCACTAAAACAGCCCAACATACTGAGGAAGTTCCTCTGAGGTAGAAAGGAGACCTGGAATTGAGACACCCAGAAAACAACTTGATGAAGAGGAGAAAATAATATAATAGATCTCCATAAATCAGGAGGGAGCCAACAGAAAAACTAGAAAGAATAGAGAAGGTGGAAAAATGGAGCAGAAAAAGAATGAAGCAGTCAGAAAAGGCATGCCAGCTTTCAGGGAGGGGACTTGTCTCCGCGGACAGGAGTAACCGTAGAAAGGGTCAGTGGTCCCGGGGAGAAGCAATGGACTTGCCCAGTAGCTCTAAGCCTAAGAAAAGCCCACAGTTTTTGGAAACTGAAAAATGGCGTGGAGATGCATTCATTCCTCATGCCAGAGTAGAGTTGGAGAAGAAATCTAGTGTAGCACCCACCCTATTTGAGAGGAGAAGACATTAATTGTTTAACACTGACCTTCAGACCAACTTTATAACAATGACACTTCAGGGTGTCCAGTGTCAACATACCACTGGGTCTGGGTGGGAGACAGTCAGGAGAGAATGGTGGTGAGGGTGCACACTAGACATAGACCTTCTAAGAAGTATAAGCTCAGACTAGGAAAATCACAGGGGTCCCACCCTCCAAGCTGGACACCAAGCCAGTTACATGTGGCTTTTGGAAAGGCTTTAGTTTGAAAGTGTTGACATTAAATCCAGCAGACTGCATGGAGCCCTGGTCCCACTGCATACATCGCACACAGAGCCCAGTGGTCTCTTTGGTGTTTCAATCTATTGATGTAACCAGGGGCACAGCTTGGCCGGGGCAGTTGCCACAGCCCATGGTGTCTAGGCAGAGTGTCCTGTGGAATGGTGAGGGCAAGCCACAGCCACAGGTCATAAAGCTAGACAGAGATATCCATGACTTGGGGCACACAGAGGGACATGAAAACTGGAAGCAAATTGGTTAACTGCGGACCTGGGAAAGAAAGCATTAACAGACAGGGCCAAAACAAGAAAAGTGGTTGACAATTCAGTGTGTACACAGGAAAATGTGAGTGTGAAGACAAGCTAGGTCTTAGCACTGGTTTGCAATCCCTCCCCCATATCTGGTGGATTCCAATACTGCAGATCCAGAAAAGAAATCACTTATTCAAAAACATGAAAGGGCAGCAGCCCTACACTGACTTGAATAAACAGGTCCACACAAGCTATGTTCCACCCTTCCCCCAGATAGGTGGTGCATGCCCTCCCCCCTCAACAAAAGGGAGAAGCCATCTATCAACTCTGAGCTAGCTCTGCATTTTACCTCCCACTGGCATGAGGCAGCAGAGGCAAGACCCAGAACAACTAGACTCTGTGACTGTTGACATTAGATCCAACAGTCCACTTGGTCTCCCACCCCAAGGCCTACGTTGAGCAGAGACTAGAGGGTTGATAGTGTTACCTATCTACCAACGGGAACAAGGACACACCATAGTTTAGACAGTAATCACAGACGGGGGTGAAGGGACAGAGGGGCCTTTGGTGCAGGAAATGCCTGTCAAAAGCCCATGCCCTAAAACCAGGTGGCAAAAATTGTGACTGGCTGGATTCTAAGATTGCGAATGTTGCAAAGAAACCACTCTTTCAAAAACAGTATTATTTATTTTCTTTGACACAGTATTTTTTATTTTTCTATTTTTTAATTGTTTTATCTTTACGTCACTGGATTTTTGGGGGTATGGGTATTATTCTCTTTTTTAGCTTTTTTAGTTTCTTTTTTTCTCTTCCCCTTTCAACTTTCTTTTCTCTTCCCTCTTATCTTTCTTTTATTCCTATATATTATTCTCTGTGTATTTCTATTTTCTATTTCTTACCTCCTATTGATTTCTCTTATTTTGCTCATTGTAAATCATTTTTCTTCTTTTTCTTTCTTCTTCTTTCCCGAAATTGTTCTCTAACACTAGTAATTTCCTTTTATTCCTCAATTGAAACTACAGTCTCACATTTCCCTCCTCCTTCTCATACTCCACTGAGTACTTGCTTAAAATTCTTTTTTCATTCTCTGGTTCCCCACTCTTTCTCCTTTTACTAATTTAACTATTAAACTTTGTAAATCTCTAGATAGCTTGTTAGTACACTATTGTTGTTCAGTTCTGTTCTATTACTAAAGGGGTAATGTTGTTTCATCAAATAGATACATAATGTAGGTCAATAGTAGGTCATTAGTTGGTTTGTCTGGGCATATATACTATAATTATAGATCTCTTTTCTATGGATAAGGGCAGTACATTATTTCTCACTAGGGTTTCTTCACATTTTGTTTGTTCCTATAATTGATATTGACTTTATATAACCAAGGGGACATAGCTGTTGCAATTATTGGTTTTCTTGAAATGCCAATGTCTGAAGTATCTTGAAATCATTAACAATACTGTGGCCCATTCCTGGAGATGGAGGTACTGAGCCAAATATGCCAAATATAAATGTAAGTGGTGGTAACCTGGCACCCAATAGAACCTATATCATGCTTGAGGAAAAAGCACTGCTGGGGCACAACTCTGTGAAGGACAGATTGACCCTTTTGCTGTGTGCAAACACAAGCACTGATCTGAAGCCTAAGACACTACTGGTGTATTTTTACCAGACTTCTCATGCATTCAAAGAACAAAGTGTGAACAGAGTCACACTGCCTGTCATGAGGAAGGCCAATGCAAAAGCTTCGGTCAGAAGGCAGTTGTTCAGGGAATGGCCGCATGAGGTCTTCACACAGACCATTAAGTTACATCTTTATGACAACTTACTGGCTGAAAGGTGGCTTCTTCTGATAGACAATGCCCCGGCACACCCTCCAGCCTTGATGGATGACAGGGACACTGAGTGTGACTTCATAAAGGTCAAGTTCCTCCCCTCAGACAATGCCTCTTGTGCAGCCATGGACCAGCAAGTGACCTGCAACTTCAAGGAGCTGTATGCAAAGGTGCTCTTCACTAGTGTTTCACTGTCACTGGAGCAATGTCCTTGATTCTGACAGAGTTCTAGAAGAAACATTTCAATGTCCTCCACCGCACTGACAAAAGCCCTGGGGAGATATCACACACCAGACCTTAAACTCAGCCTGGAAGAAACTGTAGCCAGAATGTGTCACTGAAAGTGATTTCGAAGGGTCTGATGCACAGGTAGTAGAGTAGATTGTGTCCATGGGCAAGAGTATGGGTCTGGATGTCGATGGTGCACACACAGAGGAGCTTCTTGAGAACTATAAAGAAGAGATGATAATGGAAGAACTTGCTGAGCTCCAGAGTGAGTATCACAAGGCTCTTGTTGAGGGGAATCTACTGAGGAAGAGGAAGATGGAGAGGAGGGTCACAGTAGCTGTGATATGATAAAACCCGTTGTGGAAAAATGGAATGGGTGCCAGCATTTCTCTGAGAAGCACAACCCCAACCTAACTGCAATGAAAAGAATGTTGAATCTGAAGAACAATAATCTGGTCTCTCATTTCAGGAGGGTTACACAGCACAGGAAAAATGACATTATACAGATTTTCCATCAAAACTGATCCTGCAACTAAGAGACAAAGAAGAGAGGGAAACTCTGAAGCAGATCCCTCCAATATCCTTGTGGAGAGGGACCCTCCACCCAAACGATCACCTCCTCCCCACCCACCTTTCTGTCTTCCAGGACAGAAGTCACCTCCAACAAGGTTAGCATTCCCTGTCTCCACACTCTACTATATGTGCTTCATTTCACATTTTTGTGATTTAAAAAAATATAGCTTAGAATGTATTAATCTTACTTACATTGAATCTTATGGGAAAACTTGATTTGACTCATGACCAAAATCAGTTCTTGACCATATTGAACCTTATGGAGAAATTTGATTGTGTTTGTGACCAATGTGGTCTGTGACCAGAATCATGAAATGAATTAAACTCATAAACTGAGGTACTATTGTACATATTTGTTAAGGGAACAATCCAACATGAAGATGTAACAATTATTAACATATATACACCAAACAATAGCACACCCAAGCTGGGCATGGTGGTGCATACCTGTAATCCCAGCACTGGGGAGGCTGAGACAGGAAGATCATTGCAAGTTCTAGACTAGCCTGAGCTACAAAGTGAGCTCAAGGCCAGTCTGAACTGCTTAGTGAGACCATATCTCAAAAAGACCAAAAAAAAAAAAAAGCACACTCAACTTCATAAAACAAGTACTACTGAATAAACAGATCAACTAGACATGTAATCATCAAAGAAATGTCAGAGTTGAATAAAACCTGCAAACGAATGGACTTAATAGACCTACAGGGTTTACCACCACAACAAAACATACTTCTTCGTTCTTTCTTTCTCTCTTTCTCTCATTATTTTGAGGCAGAGTCTCATTCTGTAGTCCAGGCTATCCTCAAACTTGTCCATCCTTGGCCTTCTGAGTACTGGGGTCACAGGTGTGTGCCACCACGTCCAGCAGAACTTCCTTTAAAATATACCATGTACTAGCCCAAGAATTGAAATTATACCATGTATGTTATCAAATTGTAGCACAAAGAAACTAGAAATCAACAGAAAACACAAAAATCATGAAAATGCATGGAAACTAAATACACTCAAATAATGGGTTGCATAAGAAATCAAGGAAGAAATAAGACAATTTCTAGAACTAAATGATAATGCCAGTACCACACACTAGAACTTATGGGACTCAATAAAGGCAGTCCTAGTAGGGAAGTTCATAGCTGTGAATGCCCACATCAGAACAACAGAGCAAGCCCATATAAATAACCTAACAATGCACCTTAAGGTCCTAGAAAGACAAAAGCACTCCAAATGTACAAGAAAAAACACTCCAAATAGTACAAGGAAGGAAATATACACATCTGAACAGAAATCATTGAATTCGAGACAAAAAAAAATGCAAGGAATCAGTGAATCAAAGAATTTGCTCTTCAAAAGAATAAACAAAATAGACAAATCTTTAGGCAACCTAACCAAAGAAAAAGAAAAAAAAAAACCCAAATCGATCACAGTTAGAAATGAAAAAGGTGAGAAGCTGGTGCCATTTGAAGACTGTGGGGGAGGAGAACAAGAAGCCAAGAGGAAGCCAAGCCCTTCCTGTGAGTCAGAGCCATGCATGGGCTGCTGAGAGAAGAAACAGATGCCAGCCCTTTCCCATGAGGCAGAGCTATTTGTAGACTGTGGGGGAGGAGAACAAGAAACAAAGAAGAAGCCAAGCCCTTCCTGCAAGTCAGCACCATTCGCAGGCAGTGGAGGAGGAGAATAAGAAACCAAGCCCTTCCTGTGAGTCAGTGCCATGTGCAGGTGGCCAGGAAGAGAACCAGACACCAGCCCTTTCTTGTGAGTTGGAGCCATTTGCAGACTGCAGGGGAGGAGAACAAGAAGCCAAGAAGAAACTAAGCCCTTCCTGTGAGTTAGTGCCATTGGTGGGTTGCTGGGAAGAGAACCAGATGCCAGGCCATTCCAGCACATGGCTAAGAGAAAGAAGAGCCAACATCCCCCCCACCCCTTTGTAAGTAACTGACTGACCTGGAGAAACACAGACTGAGAGGTTAGCTGCTGAGGTAAAATGCAACTTAATGCTTACAGTGTTTAATATTTCACTGACTTTGCAGGTCTAAAGCCGGTAGTCTGATCATCTATTTAGACATAGAAATACACAATGCAGCATCTATAAGGGATCTCCTTCTGAAGGTGGTAGCCATTGTTAATTCCCTATTATCTTGTTTTGAAGTCATGTATCACTTTCATTGTTTTATTTTGTTGGGTTTTATTCTGTTTTGTCTTGTTTGATTTTATTATATCCAATGGCATGGGCAGCTATTTCGAAGATAACAAGATAAATTATGGTAGCATTTTGGATTTACTATTATCTTGTTTTGAAGTCCTGTATTGCACTACCAAAATTAAAAAGATTATTAGTAACTACTTTGCACACCTATACGCTAATAAATTGGAGAATTCAGAAGAAATGCATAGATTTTTAGATACATATGAATTACCAAAACTGAACAAAAATTTTAAAACTCTGAAAAATCTAATAACAGACAATGAAATTGAAGCAGTAACAAAAAAAAAAAATCTGCAAACTAAGAAAAGCCCAGGTCTTAATGGGCTCATAACTGAGTTCTACAAAAACTTCAGGAAGGTCTAACACCTATACTCCTCTAGCTGTTTAATAAAATTAAAGGGAAGGAATACTTCCAAAATCATTCCAGGATGCTACCAAAAAATAGCAATATAGACCATTTTTAATTAACACAGATGCAACATACTGGCAAACACAATGCAAAGAATCATTACAAAAATCATATATCATGACCAAGTAGGCTTCACTCTAGGGATGCAAGTATGGTTCAACACTCACAAACAACAAATGTAATACATCACATAAACAGAAACAGGAACGAATATCACATGATCATCTCAACAGGAACGAATATCACATGATCATCTCAATAGATGCAGAAAAGACTTTTAACAAAACCCAACATCCTGTCATGACAAAAACACTGAAGAGAACTGGTATGGATGGACCTCAGCACAATCTGATTAAAACTATGCATGATAAACCTACTGCCAGCATTATATTAAGAGAGGGAAAATGAAAAACTTTTCTTCCAAAATCAGGAACAAGGATGCCCATTATCAGCACTAATGTTCAGTCCAGTGGTCAAAACATTAGCAAAATAGGCAAGAAAATGAAATAAAATAGGAAAAATAAGAAAAAAGTCAAATTACTGTTATCTGCAGATTACATGATTCTCTACATACAAGACTCAAAAAACTCCACCAAGCCAGCCTGGTGGCATACGCCTGTAATCCCAGCACTCGGGAGGCTGAGACAGGAGGATTGTTGTGAGTTCAAGACCAGCCTGGGCTACAAAGTGAGCTCAAGGCCAGCCTGAA
>RJWT010009477.1:0-18561 GCA_004365215.1 Cuniculus paca | reverse complement strand
TTTGGTATAGAGAATGCCATAAGCAGAGATTGACAAGCAGTTCTTGTGGAAGCTTGGAGGATCAGAATACCAAGATGAGTGAGCTGAGTAGAAGCCAGTCTCAGAACCAGGTGTGGTGGTGCACACCTGTAATCCCAGCACTCGGGAGGCTGAGGTAGGAGAATCCTTGCAAGCTCGAGACCAGCCTGGACTACAAGGTGAGCTCAAGGCCAGCTCGAACTGTATAGTCTGTCTCAAAAAGACAAATAAATAAATAAAATAAAAAAGAAGCCAGTCTTAGGAAGTTTCAGATAAAAATAAGGACTCTGTTGTGCATTGGATTATAGACTATTTGTGCTACATTATGACAAAATACTCATTTCCATTTTTTCCATTCTTTAAAACTGTGTGAGACTGGTTGAAAGGTAGCAGACTCGCTGGTGGGGCAGGCAAAATTTCAAGGCATTTCAACATTCCGGCTATGGCACAGGTTGATTTCAGGAATATTTACAGTGGGAATGAAGAACAAATATCAGAGGAGAAAGATATGAAAAACATTCAGTTTGATGAAAAAAGGAGTAATGTTGTAAGGTGTGGAGCAATTTTTTAAAAGAAGCCAAGTACTTTGCCCTAGAATAAGAACAAACATGCCTGAGGGCATCTCAAGAAGTGGCCAGATCACAGTTTTGCAAGCTCAAAGATGTAAAAGTGTAAAGAATTTGCTTTGAGAACACATTCTGTCGTGGTTTATATCTAGAAGTTCCTTAAAATCTCATGCACTCAGAGGTGGGGCTTTGGGGAATGACTGGGTCATTGGGTGTGGAATACAGGATTAGTCCACTGATTGGTTATTATAATTCTGGATAATTCTGGGTAAGAGTGATGGACTTACTATACAGGGAAGACCCACCGTGGGTGTGTGTGGCATCAACCAATTGGCTTGTATCCTGGATGCATAAAAAGGGAAAGAAGAAGGAAGGTGGATGGCTTCATACCTGCCATGCCACGAACTATTTCTCCTCTTCCAGGCTGCCCTGCCTTACAACCAGCCCTCTATGGACTGAAACTTCCACAAATTGTAAAGTAAAATAAACTGTTCCTCCTTTCATTTGTATGTGTCAGTTAGTTCATCCCAGCAATGAGAAACTAACTAAGATAGCCCAAGATACACTGCTGACTCAGGATCCCCTAAAGAAGTGTTCCTCTGTAGTCGGTCATCCATGCACTCAGACCCAGACAGCAGGGTGCCTGGGGTAAAGATATATACTGTTTAAGTTAGTGACAGGCATAATCCATCCCTCTGTGTCCTTAGTAACCATAATTCTACTCTCTTTTTTCAAGGTTTGATTTCTATAGTTTTATATTCCACATGTGAGCCCATTACATTTTTCCTATATACATCTTACTTAGTACAGTTTATTATGGGCTTATTCATATTTTGGCAAGTGTCAGTATAACCTTTGTTTTTAAGGCTGAAAATCTTCATTTTGGTATTTATCTATGAATATAAATATAAATATAAATTCATAGATAAATATCAGAATCTCTTCATTAATCTGTCAATAGCTCAATGAACGCTCATGTTGCTTCCATACCTGGCCCACTGTATACAATGCTGCAATGATTGTTGGTGAGTAGATAATCTCTTTAAGTGCTGATATAATTTCCTTTGGGTATAAAAATCCATGGAGGGATTTCTGAGTCATACAGTAGTCTTAATTTTAATTATTTGAAGATCTTCAGAATGTTCTTTGTATTACTTATACTAATTTATTATCACTAGAAGTTGATAAGGGGTCAACCTTCTCTATTACCTTTCTCACATTTATCTTTTATATTTTTTATCTTTTATATTTTTGATAATAGCCCTCCTGACATGTGCCAGGTGATTATGTCATTGTGATTTTAATTTGCATTAACTTGATGATTAGCAATGTGGAGCATCTTTTAATATAAATATAGCTCTTGGACATTTGTATAGCTCCTTGAGAAAAACAACTTTCAATTCTTTTCCATCTTTTATGTATTTATTTTTTATTATTAAGTTTATTGGTACCACTTAGATGTACATAATGATCATATTCATCACAGGGAATTTGCACCTGTACATGATACGTCCTGTTTCCTCTTTTTTTTCATTTCCTTCCCCTCCCTTCAATCCCTCTTCCTCTCCTTATTTGTTTCCATTTTATCCTTCTTTTCTCATTTTTTTTCTTTTCCCTTCATTCTTATCCTCTTCCCTTCTCTCTATGGCCTCTGAGAGGAATAGATACTTCTCAGATGAATAAGTAGAAATGGCAAATAAATACATGAAAAAGTGTTCAATATTTCTGGTCATCCAACAGATACAAATTAAAACAATGCTGAGGTTTCATCTCACTCTAGAAAGAATGACTATCATCAAGAAATCAACCAATAACAAATGCTGGCAGGGCTGGGGAAAAATGAACCCTTCTCCACTGTTGGTGGGAAAGCAGACTGGTGCAACCATTGTGGAAATCAGTGTGGAGATTCCCCAAAAAGCTAGGATTACAGGTCCCATTTGACCCAGCTATTCTCCTTCTGGGTATCTTCCCAAAAGAATTAAAAGCATCATACAACAGTGATATATGAGCACCCATGTTTATAACAGCACAGTTTGTAATTACTAAATTTTGGAAACAACCCAAATGCCCATTAACTGATAAATGGATTAAAACAGATGTGGCGTTTTTTGAGACAATTTAGTCTTTTGTAGTTCTCTATTAATTTTAGATTTTTTTTGTGTTTCTATAATACATGTCCTTGAAATTTTAATGTGGACTGCACTGACTGTATAGGTCACATTTGGTAGTATGGACATTTTAACAGCTTTAACTATTCCAATTCTTGAACTTGGGATATTTTCTATGTATTTGTGTTTTCTCCAATTTCTCTGACCAATATTTATATTTTGATATATGTGGATCTTTCATTTCTCAGCTAAATTTATTGCTAAATATTTTATTCATTTGGTCCTATTGTAAATGAGATTGTTTTATTTATTTCATGTTCAGATGGATTGCTATAAAGAAATGGAATTTATTTTTGTATGTTTTAACAATCATGTTACTTTACTGTATTCATTTATTAGTTCCAACCAATTTTTTAGTGGAGGCTTTACATTTTTCTATAACGTCACATGAGAGTTATACAGTTAATTTTCTTTGTTTTGCTTTTGTCTTAGTTACTCTTTTGTCACTGAAACATAATACTAGACACCCCAAACTTGGCTGATTCCAAGGTAGAGTGGCATGGAAGAGGAGAAATATCTCATGGCATGACAGCAGGAAGCAGAAAAAATGATCAAGGGCAGAGACAGGGAAACAGACTCCTCCAGAGCACACCCTGGTGACTCACCCCCTGAGCACCCTTCACCTCCCAAAGTCACATTCAGCTATAAATATAAATTTTTTCAGTTAAAAGCCAAAGCACATTGTTTTATTTTCATATGTTAAACCAGTCTTGCATTCTGAGATTAAATGCCATTTGGTCATAATGTGTAAACTTTTTCATACATTGTTAAATTCTGCTCATTTGCTAGCATTTTTTCGGGATTGTTTTTGTACCTATGTTCATTTTCTTGTTTTGCCTTTTCCCTGCTTGGGTGTTAGGATGATTCCAGCCTCATTAAATGGAAATGGAAATACTACCACTATGTTTTTAAAAAAGGTTAAAAAGATTGGTGTTAGTTTTTTGAATATTTGTTAGAATTCAACCAATAAGGGGTCGGGGATTTAGTTCAGTGGCACAAGTACCTGCCTGGCAAGTGTGAGGTCGTGATCCCTGGTATTAAAAAAAAAAAAAGAATTCATCCATTAAGTCATCTATCCTGGGTTTTTCTTGGGAGAGTTTTTATTACTATTTCAACCTACTTTTGCATAACTAGACTATTCATCTTTTTTAAAATTTGTCTCGATTTAGCTTCATTAATTTGCATATTTCTTGGAATTTATCCATTTCCTTTAGGCTATGTAAGTGCTTATAGTCTGCATTTTTATTTTTGAAGTATCCATTGCAGTATCTTTTCTTTTGTTTCTATTTTTTTTTAAAGCTTTTTCTTTCTCTCTCTTTTTAGTCTAGCTAAGGGCTTATTATTTTGTTTGCTTTTTTTAAGGTACAGCAAAAATTTGGATTGCAGGTAACTTGATTTGAGAGCATTACACAAGACAAATAAACACTTCTAATAAATTTTAACTCAGTAAACAAGTGATGTCTTGCAGTATTAGTATGTTATGCTGAATGCTGCATGATCACAGCTGAGACAGTGGTTCCTCCTTCTCTTTCTCTGTCTCCGTCTCTGCCCCTGCCCACCTTGCTGCAGGCTGCAGAATTGTGGGTGATCATCTCCTAACAGCAAGAGGTTATGGAGGAGACCTCATCCGCAGTAGTGGAGGAGAAAAGTTTGAGGAATCCCTTCCTTCTAATGAGATTAGGGAGATGTGTAACATGAGGGAAACAGTGCAAGATTTTGTAGAAAAGCACCAACTGAATAAGGCTATGGCAGTGAGAGCAATGAATTTGTTAAATGTCTCATTTCCTCAAAATCCTCAAAAAGTTGCGAAAGCAAGAGTCATTGGGTAGGTTCCTCATTAAAGTTGCAGAAAAAGAAAAAAGATTACATTGAGCCAATAGACAACAGTAATTCTGTTAGTGATAGTGAAAGTCGTCCTACACAATGACCCTCCTCACACCAGCCACAAAGGTTTTCAAAGTTAGTTTGTTTTTCTTTATATTTTGCATTTTTTATTATTGTGTATTGTCTTACAATATTGTAATCATTTTTATAAATATTTTTGGATTGTGGGAGGAATGACCTGAGTTTCCTTATTTTTTCTGGGGAAACTCACTTTGATATACAAATGCTTTGGATTACAAGAATGTTTCTGGAATGAATTATGCTCACAAACCAGTGTTTTACTGTATTAGTTGTGTTGATTTTTGTCTTGCTTGTTCTATCTCATATTTGACTTAATTCTACTGCTGAATTTGAGTTTAATTTGTTTTTGTTTTTCTATTTTTCTCAGTCACGAAGTTTTATTGTTTATTTGAAATCTTTCTTTTTTAACTTAGACATTATTGCTATAAATTTCCCTTTTATTACTGCATTTCCTGCATCCCACAATTGTGTATGCAACATCGGAGCACATTAGCAAGAATTAGCAGATCTGAATAAAAACAGAAAACAATCATAGCAACACAACTGAAGTAGAAGACTTTCAACATCCCACTTGCAATGACAGACATACTATTCAGACATAAAAACCAATAAAGAAATGTCAGATGTAAATAGCATTGTAAACCAAATGAGTTTAACAAGTATGTGCAGGTCTTTTCATCCAATAGCAGAAGAATACACATTATTCTCATGTGTACACAGAACATGTCCCAGGATAGATTCATGTTAGGTCACAAGAACAATATCAACAAACTTAAAATAAAAATCATAGTGGGCTGGGTATTTAGCTCAGCAGCCTAAGTGCCTGCCTGACAAGCACGAGGTTGTGAGTTCGATCGCCGGTGCCGCCAAAAAAAAAAAATCGTACTAAGTGTCTTTTTTGGTCTCAAGAGAAGAAAACTAAAATTCAAGCAATGGAAACATGCACAAGTAAATAAGAGATTTCTGAACAACCACCAAGCCAAAGCAATCAAAATAAGGTTTTAATGTACCTTGAAATGGTTGAAAACAAAAATACAACATGCCCAACTCACAAGATACAGCAAAAGCACCTAGAGAGATATTTGCAGTGATAGAGATTTTTGTGTTAGGTATTTTGAGTCTTCTTGTCAGATTCCTACAAAATTAGTTTTGCAGTGTTTCTAAGGTATCCTTCATCACCATGGAAAGACATCTATCTTTTGTAAGCAATCTTGTTCTGAAGTCTACATTTTTAGCACTAATAGCATCACTTTAACTTTTTTCTCAATAGTGTTGAATGATAGAACATTTTTCATTCTTTTAACCTCACGGTATACTTAAAAAGGGTTTCTTCTAGATATCATGCAGTTAGTTGATTCTTGGCTTTTTATCTAGTCTTGACAATTTTGGCCTTTTGATTGATAACTTCTGATAATTTATGTATAAATTAATTATTGTTGTAATTAGATTTAAACATTTTCATGTCTCTTTTTGTCACATAAATTCACATACAGACGTCATTTCTTGTTATCACATCGTCTTTTTTCTTGCTTTTTAAACTAATTAGTTTCATTATTTTAATCTTCTTTCTTATTTTAAATTATATATGTTTCAAAATTGTTTTTTGCTTGCTATTTGATGTCTAATACATATAAAATGCATATTGAACTTATCCCAATTTTTTTTAGATAATACAGTATCTCTTCTTTTATTATATAATTGTCTTACATGTTATATTTTCATTTTGTTCTTGCATTTAAGCTATTTTTGAAATACATTTTTTACCTATATTGGTTATAAATCTTAATGTATCCTGGTATTATTGTCACTTTGAACACTCATATTAAGAGATATTACAGAAATGGAAAAAAAAGTGTCATTATATTCACTTTCTAATTACTACTTCTTGAGGCCTTTGTTTTTCTTTATATAGCTAAATATCTATCTGGTACCAAACATATTCAGCCTGAAGAGCCACCTTTAAGAGTTGTATTATGGTGAAGATCCTCTCGAAGTAAATTCTGGCAGTTTTTGTGTTTCTGAAGATCTTCATTTCCTATTTGTCTTTAACAGAATTCTTGCTTGATTTAGAGTTTTAATCCATTGATTCATTTTCCTTTAGGAAAAGTAAATACTTTACAAAAATTGGCTTGTATATTTTTTGACAGAAACTGTTTGTAAGTGTTATCTTTGTTTTTGTATAGGTAACATTTCCAGTTTTTGTCTGGTTGCTTTCAACATTAACTATTTATTTTTGTTTTTTAGACATTTGACTATGTTGTAATCAGTTATTTTTTGTTAATTTCTTTTGCACTTTTGAAACTGTTTCTTGGAATTCTTTCAGTTTTCTTTCATCTATCATTTCTTGTATTTTGTTGCTTATAAAATTTATCATCTATTGTATTTTGTAGAGTTTTTTCTTCCCCATGGTCTCCTTAACTTTACAAATTAAAGTATGCACATGTTAGGGATTTGCTGCTGTTTTACAGCTCCTGTATGAGTATTTTTTAAAAGATATGCTTCATCGTGGATACTTTTGATCAGCCTAATTTTAATTTCACAAACATCTTCCTCGGCTATGTGATACACATGAAAAATAATTTTTTATCTTGGATATCATGGTTTGCCATTGTTGTTTTTACTTTCAGGACTATTTATCTCATTACTTTTAATGATTTCCATCTTTCTTTTAAACTTCCCTGTCTGGCTGGGTGTGGTGGCACACTCCTGTAATTCTAGCACTCAGGTGGCTGAGGCAGGAGGTTTGTTGCAAGTTCAAGACCAGCCTGGGCTACAAAGTGAGCCCAAGGCCAGCCTGAACTGCATAATGAGACCCTGTCTCAAAAAGACAAAAAAAAAAAAAAATCATTGTCTGTTCATATATGTGTTTCACTTTTCACTGTATTCCTTAACATTAAAACATAGCTTTTATAGAATCACTGCTAGTTTTCATGTCTGTGTAATTAATTGCTTATTATTGCTTCTGTTGATTATTTTCTCTCTGCATAGTGGCATGTTTTGTATTGCTATCTTATTTGTGTTTTTAATTTTTTGAATGACTATAACACTGGGAAACAAAGGATGATAGACACTGAAGGGACCGCATTTATCGCTGGAAATGTATGCAGATTTTCTTCCATTAAAATGATAGCGAATAACTGAGTTGAGTCTGAGATTTTACTTTGATCTGGGCATCCTCATCGTCAGACAGCAGTCAGTTCTTTCAGTGGATGGTCACCAGAAGCACATATGAGAGTAAGTACTGCAAGGCTAGAGAATTTCCCCAGGTTTTCTTCTCCATCCTCTGTCAGGGTTTTGCATGTCAGTGCCAAATCAGGAGTCTCTCTTAGTCTCTCCTCTGCAAAGGCAGTAGTAGATGGTTGTCACTACCTTGTGGCAATAGGAAGTGGATGTTTGGATTCTGAGGCAGGCTCATTCTTAGACAAAGCCTCACTGTGAGCTCCAAGGTCAGGAATGAGGCTGTGTTCTTCCCATCCCTCTGCTATCTATGACAGTCATCCCTGCAGGATTTTATGCAGAAGACTTTCTGTCCCTCTACTCTCATCAGTAATGCACCTTTTATGTTCCTCCCCCAGGGGCAGACAGCTTTGATTCTCGCTCTCTGTCCTCTGTATGTTGTTAGTAGCATCAGGAAAGGTTTGCTAACCTTTCCCAGAGGATGATGAAGTTTGTTTCTACATGAAGCGCTGCATTTTTGCCTGGGTTCGCAGAGAGAAGATACTTACTGTCTCTTCGTTAGCAGCTTAAAGCATTTTCCTGCTTGTGAAGGAAGGTTACTTTAATTGAACTTTATTTTGAGACCTGTCTACCCCATCATGTCTTCGGTCCTAGAGAGCCCTTCCTGCTCGCTCTCTTTCCCCTGAACACCCAGTGAGAATGCATAGAAGAGTCCATAACCAAGTGCAAGTTGCATTGCTTTTCAACTCTCAAGTATCCTAAACTCACCTTTGCTCATCTCCACCTTTCTATAATACACTCAAATTTCTCTGACTGCTTGCCTGTTTCTCTTGAAGCACCTTCCTCCTCTGCCCTCATTTTGATGAACTGTCTCGCACTGGAGGTTTTCCCACTCTTTTGGACTCAATTTACTTTGTTGTTTAATTGCCTCAGTTCTCTTATAGGTTCAAGGAAATCTATATTTTTATAGATCATTCAGTATTTCCTTATTGTTAGGATTACAACGTTCTTCTCTGAGTGTCAACATCCTCAGCAAATGCAAAGATCTACAAAGTATTCCAAAAAGGAAATACATTTATTTCAGAGTGAATTTGTTTTTCAGAAAAGTTCAAAACAATTATAAAAAATTCCTATTCTTGCATAAAATAGAATCTCTCCCTAGGTATGGTATGCCCACCTATAGATTTGCAATGTGGCTAATATAAAAGACAAAAGAGGAAAAAACAAAAGAAAAAATTATATAAAATTATATTATGATTAGAATTTAGAAAATGGATTGCAATAGTAACAAAGACTTTCCATTGCATATGATAAAAACATAATCCAATGGCTAAATATAAATTTGGAATGTTCTTGGTTAATGGATATATATATATATATATATATATATATATATATGTAATATATATATGTAAGAGAACAATATATATGTAAGAAAACAAAAATCTATTTAGCATTTTCCAGTTGTATGTGGCCACTAAACCTCATTCTTTGATTTTTCCAAAAGGAAGTATTTCATAGAGCCTGTATTGGTCAGCTTTCTGAAACTGTAATGAAATACCCAGAACAATTAGCATGCATAGAGGAAAGGTTTACTTTTGCTCATGGTTCTGGAGGTTTCAGCCCAAAATCAAGTGGCTCCATTATTTGGGCCACTGAAAATGTCAGCATATAATGTTTAACTGTGTAGTGGAGAAAACCCTTAATCTCATGAGAGGAAAAGGAGTTGACTGGAGTCTCCAGGTCCCTTTTAAAGGAGATCTCCCAGTGCCCCTAGGACCTTTCTCTAAGGCCCACATCCTCTAAAGGTCCCAGGATTTCTCCCTAGTAACACTCTGGGACATCAAGCCTTTGTCATATTGATCTTTTGGGGGCACTGTCCATGTGCAGATGATAGCAAGAAATTATGGTTCTAGGCTTTCAAAACACTGGCATTTACATATCAAAAATGCTGTCTTAGTTCACAACTTTGTTGTCGTATATAACTAATGGTTCAATTATTTCTTGGAAAATGTGATAAAGCAGCAACATGTAAGAAAAAAAGGAAAGAAAATAAAGTAGTTACAATATAACTCATTTCATCTTAGCAAAATTAGATAAATTTTATGGAATCTAACCTAAAATTTACTATTTTTTTTTTTGGCCTCGCATTCTCTTTAGTCATATGAACTGTCCTGCAAATAGGTCAAGTTAAATTTGGGCAGAGATTTGTATTTAGGTTTCTATTTCTGAGATAATTTTTTATTAATGTCTTTGAAAGTAACCTTGGAAAACATCTTTTATCTTTTGTAGATCAACAGATAGGCTCTACCTATGTTGAAAACTCTGCAAATTATAAATAGATGAAATAATCTTATTAATAGATTACTTTGATACCTGGATAATCTGTTTAGTTTGGAGTGCATGGAAATGATGTCTTACGCTGTATGAATAATATTCCAACATACTTAAAATTTTCATTTTATCTTTTCATATACTAATTAGTTCATTTGTTTATCATCCACACTTTAAATTCACCACCAATTTGTAGATAGATGAGGAATAAGGAATTAATTGCATTTAGATCTACATGAATTATGAATCTGCTAAGAATTTAAATTAAATGTTTGCAAAGTTTTATGGTTTCTTTGAGACCTCAATACTATATAGATGTATTATAAATTACTGGACATTAAACAAATCAAGATTTTGTTTTCTCTGTATAGATTTTCCTCATGAAGTATGCCACTATAAAATAGAATTTAATTTAATCTCAAAAGTATAGTTCATTATGTGAGACATACAGTATTCCAGAAGCATAATATGTTTGAGCTGCTTATGTGTTTAGAAAAATATTTTGCAAAATAAGCAGTTAATTCTACAGTTAAAATACTTGATTACAGGAGAAAAATAAATATGATTTCTTTTCTAAAACACCAAAATTAAAATTGATATTCACTGACATCACACATTCTCTCTTTTATCAACTTAGACATTTCATCTTACTGATAGACCGCACCAGAGGCACCAGTCACATGATTGACAGACTCTTTTCATGGCCACATGCAATTCCTTACCTCAAGATGGGTGAAATTTGTTTTTTATTTACAAAAAGCAAATAGTTACACTACTTTTGTAGCTTTAATATTTACAGCACAGATCTGAATCACAAAATAATATCCCAGTGTTTTCTTTTACCCTTCACACAGGAGTGGCATATTATTAAAGATGTCCCGTTGGTATTAAATTTCTAAGTAACTGACCAAATCAGATATGATGTAAACAAAACAGTATAAGAGCCTTATAATAGTAACTCTTTATTTCTATGCGAAAGGTTTTTATTTTAAATAGAAAAAATAAAAATTCAGAAAACCAAGCAACCTACGTGGAAATTACTTAAGCTATTATTTGCCTCGTTGTGGGTATTTAATTAAGAAAAGTCATAAATATTGGGGGGAAACTGTTAAGCACTGAGACATTCAGGAAAGAAGCTAACTAAATCTACCTCAAGCATGGCTGCCATCTTGTGGGGACAGGATATAATGTAGTGAGGGGCCAATCTCAACCAAGCGCCCCTTTGACTCCCATCAACCAACCGTGTCATGTTTATTGATATTCCTCACGAAATGCCACATCGACCTTCAGACAGAAGAAATCGGGCAACTGAAAGAGATCTGTCAAACTATACAACTGAGGCACTGCTTCTAAAATTTCAGTGTCGTGGCTCTTGTGTGGACAGTGAAAAAGTTTTGAAATTGTTTTCACTCAATTTTAATAATAGATGAATTTGGTAAAATATTCTTGTTTATGGAATTATCCAGTTAGAGAATTTGGTTGCAGTTTGCATCTCAGTGAGTCAGGAGAAAGTATTTTCCTAGCAGTGTTGTCTCACAAATTCCGGGAAAGTTTGAAAAGAAAGAACAAATAGAATAATTTAGAAGAAGGGAGGAAGGAAAGAAGAAATATTATATAGGAATGTATTATTTAATGACTTTTGTGAGGTTTAGTTAAATGCTAAAAATCCATGTTTTCTAAAACCAAGTCTCCTATCAAATATAATTATAATACTGGCAACCAATTTCCCTATCCTTTTTTGGAAAAAGAAGGCATTGAGTAAGAGCTCCTAAACTTCCACTCAGTTGAGAATTTGAACAAATTTTCCCTTTCAATCTTTCAGTCAAGGATAATTTACATTTTTCATTTTTGCAAATACTTACTTTATATAACTTACCATTTACTACAACTACGTATCTACAGGTGCTCGGTCATTACTTATTTATAATTTGTCTTCCATGCTTAAAATAAAGTTCTAATGTGTTTAGAATGCTGCTAGTTAGTAGTGACATTTATAATGTTGATACATTTTGAGAATTAGACATAATGAAATTTTTGATTGTTTTTTCTACTATATTATTTTGAAAGCTAATTTTTCACTTTATGTTTCAAGTAGGCTTTCATAAATGTAAATATAGATTTTTATGTTAAAAAAAAACTCGAGTTACTGAAATATTATTGGAGATTTTAAAAACTAACATGTAGGTTGACCCACTGCTGTTATAACAGTGAGCAACTGATATTTAAAATGTAAGCATTGGTGTTCTTAATGTTTTTTAGCTGAAAATGAAAGAATGATATATTCCAGTGATTTCTATGACCTTGCTTTCTTTTCACAATTACATGCTATTCAATGAGCCTGTATTTACAGTCACTCCCCCAATGCAAATTCTCTGAAATTTTTTTTCATAAAAAAATACTTCCTATAATTCACATCTTAAAACTATTTAAATTATCTACAGTTTCTGCAGATTTTTGATGTTCATATTGCAAGTAATTCCTGAATGAAGCATAATTCTCAACTTTGGAAAATAAGTTCATGACTTATGGCATGGTTCTGGAACATTTTTCTTCCAAAGAGTTTAGAAGAATTATTTAATAGAAAAGTTGAGTGAATTTAGGATATTTTTACAAAGCTTGAGTTTCAGCATAGTGGACAGATGCATCAACCATTCCTGTACGATAATGTTTAAGCTAAAGATAGGCAGCCTTAATGAGACCAACAGACAGCCTTCATTAAAAAGTCCATTTAAAAACATAACCAGTGCTTTTGTTATTTTCTTTTCTCTTCTAAAATTTAGTATCTAACTTGTACAATATAAATTTTTGTTTCCAGATGACTAGATATCACATTATAGTAAATGTGATTTTCTAAAATATTAGGAAATAATTAATATTGTTAAAAATTTGTTTGAACTTAGATGCCTTGCAACCACATTAATTAGGACATATCAGGTATACAAATTATTTACACAGTGAAAGGATTGGTTGTTATCCTTACATTGGAAATCAAGAAGCCAATATTAATTTTAATTTTGCACTTTCTTCTTTTTTGGAGATTTTTATTTCATCATTCAACTTTATCTTCTGACTGGTGGTAATGATCTTGGTACCTCCAAGAGATTTTGTGAAGTGTTATCCAGATTCCTTCAAATGTCTGCATATTAGAACAGCAAATCTGAACTATGACTGCATATTAGACGCACCTACAGTGGTTTTGGAATACAGAATATATAACATAGGTTAGGCCCCGACCACAGAGGCTCTGATTAAATTCATCCTAAGTGATCCAGCTGAAATACCTCCCAAGCTATTCAAACGTGAACTTACCTGAAAAATCATTAAACTGAAAGTTTTAGGAATAATCAAAATGTCTTATAGTTCATGAACACAGGTTGCCTAGAGAGATGATAGGAATATGATCATAGGTAGGTGTCTCCACAAGTAACATTTATTAATTGAGCCAGCTATTGTTGCAAAGTTAACTAGCTCTCTGATTTTAAGATATGGTGCTCTTTTCCTGTTAAATGGTTAGTTTAGAATTCTTCTTGATCGACTACAAAGTGATTAATCAGCTTTTACAGGGCTCATGTGAATGACAGAAGCAAGCTGTGGAACACTCTTCCATTCTTTTATTGCCTGTATCAACAAAGTGTAATCCAAGAAAAAGCATTAGAACTCTTTAATACACAGTAAAATGACATCAGTAATAACACAACTACAGTCAATATTGTATCCATGTGTACTACTGAGGGAAAAAGATCAAAGAATGGTCAAAATTGTTTCAGATTTAGAAGGAAGTGAAATTCTAGTCGACGAAGGGGCATCACTGTAAAATGCTGTACTACATGTAATGTGCAAAAGTTGTGGTCCCTACTTCCCCGGCAGTGAGGATCTCATTCTGAAGTAGTGCTGTCTGACTTCAGAACAAAGGTAGTGCCTTTATGTGCCTTATGACAGCACAGAGAAAGGTGGGATTTATTCCACATGAAAGGAATGGACTCCATTTCCTGCGCAAAAGAAAATCGAACTTGTCCTTGGGGTGATGAAAGAGAGGGACCAGGTGGAGATACCCATGTCTTCGGAGAACTGTAAACACAAGCAACAATAGCATATCACTAGATTTTTTGGAATATTCAGGAAAAATGAAGAAGATGATTGAAAGTATTTTGCAGAGATTAAAATGTACAATTGTGTTTGCAGAAATAATGATCTAATTCTCTGGCTTAAGACAGAAAGTTTCAACTAAGAGAATAAGAAGAAAAGATGTTTACCCCTCTTGGGGAGGGGGCTGCCAAAGGGTTTGACATCCACACAACCAAAATAACAACTTCCCAAAGGATTATAATTATAATAGAAAAAATATTGAGATTGTCAATGCCTGACCTCAACTGGGCACTTGATGATGTTAACAAATTTGCAGTCTGCAATAAAGTCAAACTCATTAAGTTCATTAGAAGAAATGAAGTCCCAGTCATCCAGAATTCACATTAAAGAATAAGCTTGCAGAAGGTCCTTTCCGAGGGACGAGTGCTGTCATTCACTATATCTTCAGCTCTACTCATGGAAGACAATTTGCTTCCCTGCTCTGAATTCATCAGCATGGGTTATAATGCTATTATTCTCCGTAATATTTTGCCCAAGTGTTTCACTGACACATTTATTTATTTTTTTCAAATTTCAAGATCTTCTCTATTCTGCTAACTGGTTTGTATGTACAGAAAAGGATATCTGGATTCTTTCTGTATGCTGATTGCCTAAAAAAAATACACTGGGGATCGAAAAAAAAAATCAGTGTTTAAAGGTAATTAGCACGTTCTTTCCTTTTTATAACTTTATAATTGAAATCTCATTAAAAGCTTTCTAGGTCTCCTTTTCCCTAAGTGACTAGATGTCCCTAATTTGTTTTCAACCAATGTGACTCATTCCAGGCAAAGACTAGAAAAAAAGTCTGATACCTGTTGGAGAACAGCAAGGTTAAATAAGTGGGGTGGCTTTTTTGGGTTGCTTTTAACCTCGTAAAAGGAAAAAGGGGGGCGGGGGGCTCCGTCGTCTTTTCTCTCACAGTCCTGCCTTTTTCTCAGTCCCGGCTGAAGATTCCAAGGGAAATGAGACACTATTTTGTTTCTCCCTCGTATTGCAGATAGGGGGAGGAGGCGGTTATTAGAGAGGCGCTTCCTCTCTCGGTTTCCCCTCTCCGCCTGACAGCCCCGCGCTCTCTCGCGCGGGCTCGCTCCTTCTCCTAGGTGATCCATTTCCAGGCAACGCGGGGCTGGCGCCGAAGCCGCGGGCTCCTCCCGCGCCGCATCCCGCCCGGGAAGGCTCCGAGCCTCCCGCAGCCCGCGGCGCCGCGCTCCCGGCCTGGCCGCGCCTCCCGTCTCCGCCTCGCCGGCCCCGCGCCCGCCGCCGCGCGCAGGAAGGGGCTCTGCTCCGCATTCCCCGCCGCATCGCCGCCGCCAACTTCACTTTTTCCGCCCTCCGGAGGGGGCTTCCCCGCCCCGCCGGGGTCTGGGGCTCCGGACTCGCCTCCCCTGCCCCGCACTCGGTTCCGGAGGCGGCGCAGCCCGCGGTTCTCCGGGCCCGGCCGGGCGGGCGCGGGGGGCGCATCCGGCGCGAGGGGGCGCTGGACGGCGGGGCGCTGGGACCCGCGACCCCGCGCGCGGAGCCGGAGCCGCAGCCTCGCCCCCTGCCCGCCGCCAGCGGCCGCGGCCGGACTGGTTTCTGAAGCCGAACTGCGAACAACTCCGGCGAGGCCAAAATTCCCCTCCAAGGGACTCGGCTCGGCGAGGAGGTGCCCGGCCCCCCGCTCCCCTCCGCCGCCCTCCGCGACGACCGCGGCTCCCTCGCGACGGGAATTGGGAGCGAGCGAAGAAGCTGCGCCAAACTCTGTGGTGACCTCAAACTCTTCGGACTGGTTCTCTGTATTTTTGCATTTTTTTTGAAATATCGGGAGAGCATCATCCTTCAAGAGGATCGGCGTAGGAGGAGATGGAAGTTTTCCCCGTGCTCTTGGTTTTGTCCGTCTGGTGGTCTCGAACCTGGGACTCGGCGAATGCGGATTCGATCATTCACATCGGTAAGAGCGATGCCGCGCGGGGACACTTTGGCGGGCGCCCTCGCCACGTCTCCGGCTGCCCTCCGCCCTCGGGTGCTCGGCGGCGGCGGCGGCCCGGGTCTCCCCGCAGCGGCGCGGGCTCGGCAGCGGCGGGGTCCCGTGGAGCGGGGGCCGCGCGTGGGCGTCTCGGGCTGAGCCCCGCGCGCGGGCGTGGGCAGTGCGGGGCCGCGAGTGTGCGGGGAGAGGAAGTTTCATTGAGTCTGCCTTCCATCTTTCGCCCAGATGTGCACTTGCTCCGTTTGGGGGAAAAAGGAGCTGTGAGGGGACGCGGGCGGTGTCACCTGCGCGGCGCGGGGATGGGGGTGCGGGGCGCCCTCCGGCTCGAACAGGTGGTTCGGCAACGTGAGCCGGCGGAGTCGCTAGGCGCGGTGCGCGGCTGCGGGGTGCCGGGCGCCCCCAGCCTGGAGCCCCGGGCCCCGCGGTCCCGCGCAGAGCGGCCGGGCCGTGGCGGGAGGTGCGGGCCGCCGAGCCCCGGGGGACACCGGGCCGGGCGCGCGAGGCCCCGCGGGCAGCGAACTCCGAGTCGCCGCGCCCGGTGGGGTGCACAGGCGCGGGGTCCCGAGGAGCCGGGCTCCGGGACGCGGGGTGCTTCGGCCCCACCTACCGGCCACCGCAGGCCGGGCCGCGCGCGAGGGGCTGCGCGCCACTGTCACGCGGGCTCGCGGCCCGGGCCCAACTCCGCTCGCTGGCTACGCGCAGGGCCGGGCGGGAGCCGCTCCGCAGCCCTCTCCGCGTCCGTGCGACGATTTCCCGGGCGGAAATTGCGCCTCCTTCCCGGGCCGAGCACAGGTCGGTTTGGTGGACGGCGCCGAGGCCCCGCTTGGGGGATTTTTCTGGGCACAGGACTTTTATCCATGCGCACGGCTTGGTGTTCCGCTGATCCAGGCGACAGATGGGCCACAGCTTCTCTCCTTTCTGTCCCCTCGCCCCTTCCCCGCGCATCCTGCGCGCGCGCACTCACACTCACACACGCACACGCACACGCGCGCGCGCACAGGCCCGCTGCAGGTGGCGGCGGCGCCCTCCCGAGCGAGGGGCTCAGTCTGGTGCGCGGCGCGCGGCGGCCAGACCCTCGCGGGCCCGGCGCCCTCCGTAAACATGTCTGCCCGCGCCTCCATCGCCACCGCGCCCCTGGGGCCTGTGTCTGTGCGTCGGCTAATGAGGTCAGGCTTCAGACAGCCTCGCACTTGTCCGTGAAGTAAATCCAGCGTTAGGTAGCTTGCCCGCTGGATCCCTTTTTGCCTGGGAGCGAACAGTGCCTGCCTGTGGGGCAGAACTTTTCAGGGAGAGACTATGATCTCACGGAGGGATTCAGTGGTGCTCTGATAGGAGTTTGCAAATGAACTGTGCTCCTCTTAAAGCAAGGACATACCGATGTGTCTCCTTGCGAATGCCTGGAGCGACACTGCAGGTGTATATTCGTCATACCTTTATATTCATTTTATGATTAGGGATTTCGGACTTATGCTTTGCATCGTTCAGGAGAGGCTTGTAAATAAATGCTTGTTTTATTGCTTAGGCGGTGATGTACATGGTGAATACATTATTTACAAACATCCACAGCTCTTCTGTCCTTCTGTAGATGAATACTATCTTGTAATGCAGTCTGTGCATTTGTTTCAAAATAGAACACAACTGATACATTTTTCCCTTTGCGTACTATTGTCTGTCAGTGTGACTTGGCTTATTTATAATCAGATTTTTATTAAAAATAAGCAGTATACAAATTAAATATCTCCTCGGAAATCTAGACGCATACATTAACTGTGTATATCCTACCAAAAGCAATAGTTACTTCTCGTACAATTTAAATTGAATGCAATTAATGCGTTACACAGGAGAATTAGGTTTAGACTACATAGAATTGCAATGAAGCCTATTTTCTCAGAAAACTTCGTATCTTTTATAATGTACTGAAAATGGCTAAGTTGTGTGTGTTTCAGAGGCCAACCACTCAGCCTTCCCTTCCCCCAATTTCAGCGAAAGTAGGATGAACTCAAACTAAACGTCCCTAGTGAGACTGCCAGGTACCAGTTAACATGCCTTGGGTTAGTTTACTTGGTTGAGTAGGGAAAGAGAATTTTACTTAAGAGGAGAATGCTTTCATTTACACATTCAATGTGAGAAATACGGTTAGGATGAAATGTTTTTGTTCAGGACTAAAGGGATGAAAGTGATGAAACTGTAGGGAGAGGAAGTATTTCAGATGTAGAGATTTAAGTAGATACGCAGAAATGAAAGGTTTCCCAGCCCCATGCGATGTATTCAAGCAGAAAGTAGCTGCATTAGGTAGTTCAGG
>RJWT010009476.1:0-25123 GCA_004365215.1 Cuniculus paca | reverse complement strand
CCAGGGATCGAACTCATGACCTTGCACTTGGCAGGTGCTTAGGCCACTGAGCTAAATCCCTGGCCCTGGTGTTTTTGAGACAGGGTTTCACTATGCTATTCAGGCTGGCCTTGAGCTCACTTTATAGCCCAGGCTGGTCTCGAACTCACAGCGATCCTCCTGTCTCAGCCTCCCAAGTGCTGGGATTACAGGCATGTGCCACCAGGCCCAGCAGGTTATCTTTTTTCTTTGTCGATACTGTCCTTTGATGCACAACAGTTTTAAATTTTGCTGAAGATTTACAAATATCTCTTTGTTGTATTTGTTTGTTTTTTTGGTACCAGGCATTGAACTCATGACTTCACACTTAGCAGGCAAGCACTTGAGCCACTGAACTAAATCCCTCACGTTGTTTTGTAGAAATTTTTAATTATATTTTTTATCCAAACCACAATGCAATTTTTCCCCCAAGGAGAGATACAGTTACTGTAACATCTAGATTTTTTTCCCCCCATCTAAAATTTCCTTTTGTCCTTAAATTTCAGTTAATTTCCAGCCTTTCCATATTCTATCCTTATCATTTGATCTTCATCAAAAGTAATCATGAATGTGTAAGTTTATGTTCTTTTGATAATATTGCCTGTAAAGTATACATATATTTTTTAAAAACCCTCAGAAATCAATCATGGTTCATCTAAACAGTTTTCTGTGTCACAAATGACAGGATTTCTTTTTTGAGACTGAACACCATTCCATGGCGTATACTCTCTCCATTTTCTTTATCCATGCATCCATTGGTAGACACTTACGTTGGTTTCGTATCTTGGTATTATGAATAATGCTACAGACATTTCTTCAAAATACTGATATTTTTTAAAAAAAGATATGTAACCAGTAGTGGAATTGATGGAATGTATGTCAAATCTATTTTTAATTTTTTGAGAAGGTTTCATAATAATTTCCATCATGAGCCAGGAATAAACCTCAGCAGCACAGCACCTGACTGGCAAGCATGAGGTTGTGAGTTCAATTCCTGGTACCAAAAAAAATTTTTTTTTTCATCATGGCTGTAATAATTTACATTGCCACCAGCATTGTGCATGGTTTTGTTTTCTCCATATTCCCTCCAACACTTGTCTTTCATCACTTTGAGAATAGCTATTTTAATAAGTATGAGATGATGAAATTTAGGAGTATGTTAGAAGCAGTTGACTGTTTATAAAGTGATTACTGGAATCTTAATAACTATATTTTCTTCAGTATTAACCTTGTATGAGCCTATCACTTATGTCAGCAGTCCCCAATCTTTTCTGCTCCTATGAGAGTCTAATGCTACCACTGATTGACAGGAGGCAGGGCTCAGGCATTAATGTTGGTGATGCAGAGCAGATCTGTGAAAACAGATGAAGCGTTGCTTACTCACCTGCCACTCAGCACCTACTGTGTAGCCCAGTTCCTTACGGGCCACAGACCAGGGGTTAAGGACCCCTGACCTGTATCATTGTTGACCATTTCATTCTCTTTGCCTTCTTTCCTCCCCTGACTTGAACACAACTTATTTTTAACTCTCTTTTTTCTTGTTTGCTGCTTTCAGTCTCTGTCAGTTCTTCATGTTTGTGTTCTTCTGACGATCTAAAATATTAACTTTTAAAAACGAAATCAAAATGAAGGGTCTCATGGTTTATAGAGCTATTTACCTCCAACCTTAACCTATGTTTTCCCAGACCATTTTTTAAAACTTTTAAAAAATTATTAATCATCATCTACAGGAAAGTTCACAAAACAGAGCTACATTATAATATGCTGAAAAACATTGCATAAAGTAAAAAACAAATACCAAGATGAAAATAGAAAACAGTGCCTATGCCTAAGAAGTCTGTCCAGAACACTCAACTCCTTATCCTTTTAGGATGGCTATTACATTACTGTTCCTCAAATTCTGTCATTTTTGTGTGCATTTCTGAACACACAGTTTTCCCAGTTTTTCACTTTTGTTTGGAGTAATTGAATAATTTCTTCTATGTCTTTCATTGTTCAGCATTATTTTTTAAGAGTTCAATTTTAATGCTGTACATAATTCATTTTTAAAGCATATCATAGTGGAGTCATTTATTCTCCTACAAGTGAACATTTTGGCATTTCCAGCTTGTGACTATCATGTGCAATGCTGTGATTATGAGCAGTCTGCTACACTATATTGATCTTTATTTTCTTGAGTGCTTATAATAATTTAGTTTGCCACAGCAGCATAAGAAGGGTTTTGTTGTTCTGCATCTTCCTCAATACTTAATGGTATTTCATGTCTTAATTTTTGTTGATCTGGTGGGTATGCATTGATAATTTAATTATGGTTTTAATTTAAATTTATTTCATCACTAAAGATGTTGACTGGCCAGGTGTGATGGCATATACCTGTAATTCCAGCTACTTGGGGGCTGAGGTAAGAGGATCGTGAGTTCACTGCTAGCCTTGGCAATTTAGTGAGACTCTGACTGAAAATAAAGAGGGTTGGGGGTATAGGTCAGTGGTAGAGTGCTTGTCTACCATGGGTGAAGCCCTGTGTTCATTCCACAGTACAGGAATTGGCGTAGGGCAGAAGGGAAAGGGTGGTCTTATTTTTGTTCTTCTTTTGGTACTTTATTTTTACTCTTTTTTCATTCTTTATTGGTTATGCAGATTAATGGTTTTCATTTTGCAGATTCATACATGCACACATAGCATACTTTTTTACCCTCCCCCATTATCTCTCATGCTGTGCCCCCTGAATTTCCCATGGAGGGGGTTCAGTGTATATATTATGACCATATTTGTGTCTCCATTATTGATATACCCCTCCCCCACCCCCTTCCTTTTATCTATTTTAAAGAGAATACAACAAAGGAAAATAAAACCAATCAGATCAAACGAGAGTAAGTGATACAGGACTTCACAACGTTACAAAATCAACAGTAGTTACCATGATGCCTTTTGTTGGCTTCAAAATAGCTGCACATACTTTCGGACACAGTAAAAATCAAACAACAGAATAGAGTAGAAACAGTAAAAACAAAACAATGGATACAATAAAAGACTACAAAACAAGACAACAGTAAATTCAAAATGGCTACCGTATATATCTTACTATCATTGAAATAGCTGCTACTGTCACTGGGAATAACATAATCAAAGCAAAAGCAGATAAAACCCAACCCAACAAAACAATAAACAATGTAGGACTTCAGAGTGAGACTGTAGGGAATCAACAATGGCTACCACCCTCAGGAGACCCCCCCCCATGCCACGCTGCGAACTGCTATCTTCTGAATAGATGATCAGACCACTGGCCTAGATCTGCAAAGTTAGTGAAACACCAAAGCTCCACAGGCTTTCAATTGCATTTCACCTTAATAACCATCACTAGAGCCTGTGTTTCTCTGGATCCGCCGGTTGTTTGCGGGAGGGGGTTGACACTTTTGTTTGCCAGACCACAAGCCTGCAGGAGCTGGGATCTAACTGTCCCCCTGCCAGTGGAGGACCATGGGGAGAGGCTTGGCTCTGGAGGTCCTGGTCCAGGCAGTGGCCCGCGCATGGCGCTGTTTCCGGTGAGACCTGTGTAGTTCTCCCTCCCCAGAGTCCACGCTGATACTAACACGGGGAGAGGCTTGGCTCTGGAGGTCCCAGTTCAGGCAGCGGCCTGAGCGTGGCGCTGTTTCCAGCGCGACCCATCTAGTTCTCGCGTCCTTTTATCTAAAGATAATAGTCTCCTTTCTACTTTCTTACCATCTTTTTATAGATTTCACATATTAGAGAGAATATACTATATTTGTATGTGTATATTTATCTCATTTGTTGAACAGCTCCAAGCTCAAAATTCCACTACCCAAACAGCAAAGTTTAAAAAACATCTGCTCAGTGTTTGTAACTTTGCTCAATATTCAAACCAAAAATCCAACTTGAAAAAACCTTTATGGGCAGAGAGAGTCATGTGTCACATCCTGCCACAGATACAAAGGGGAGACACTTCTGTCTTGAGTGTGACTCTCGCCCAGACAGCATATAGTGCTTGAGTCAGTGTGTTAAAACATTCATCACTGTGCTTTTTTGTGTGTGTGATGTAATTGCATAAAATGTCATAACCATGGCTTCAAAGAAACTTAAGCAGTACAGCAAAGAGGGAAAAAAACTGTGAGAATCACAATAGAATTAAAGAAAACAATCATTGCAAAATTTGTTCAAGTCCTATAAAAATGAATTTATAAGTGTAATTTGTAATTATTTGGTTTTCCATTATTTCTTATGGGGAAAATATGTTCAGTTCTCGAACTTTTCGTTATTCAAACATGAATTTGGAATTAATTGAGGTTGACTGCTGAGGTATCACTCTGTGTGTGTGTGTGTGTGTGTGTGTGTGTGTGTGTGTGTGATCTTGTGTATATCACATTTTCTTTATCCATTCGTCTGTCAATGGGCATCTAGGTTGGTTTCATATCTTGGTGTTGTGAACTATGCCATAATAAATATGAGTATGGGACTATCCCTACAGTGTACTTACTTTAATTGCTTTGGGTATACACCAAGGAGTGGTGTATAGCTGGATCACCTAACTCTATTTTTAATTTTTCAGGAACCTCCAGACTGATTTCCATAACGACTATACTAGTTTACATTTCTATTAGCAGTATTGAAGGGTTCCTTTTTCTCTTGCATTCTCACTAGCATTTATTTATATTTGTATCTTGTTAGTTTGTTTGTTTTGAGACAGCATCTTACTATGTAGTTTAGGCTGGCCTTGAGCTCACTATGTAGCCCTGGTTGGCCTTGAACTTATGGTAATCCTCCTGCCTCAGCCTCTGTTATTTTATTCTTCATGAGGCCATCCTGTCTGGGGTGAAGTGAAATCTCAGTGTACTTTTGATTTACCTTTCCCTAATGGCTAAAGATGTTGAGCAATTTTTCATATACTTACTGGCCTCATGTACTTTCCTTTTGAGAAGTATTCATTCAGCTCATCACCCATTTATTGATTGAGCTATTTGTTTTTTTGACATTTCTTGTGTTTTTTATGTAGTCTAGATATTAATCCTCTGTTGGGAGGATAGCTGGCAAAGATTTTCTCATTGGTTTTTCTCTAGGCTGTCTCTTCACTCCATTAGTTGTTTCTCTTGCTGTACAGGAACTTTTTAGTTTGATGTGGTAAAGTTTGTATTGAGTCTTTAGATAACTTTTGGAAATATGCCTATTTTGACAGTATTAATTCTACCAGTCTATTAAACATGAAAGGTTTTTTGATCTTCTAGTATCTTCTTCATTCATTCTTCATTGTTTTGAAGTTTTCATTATAGAAGTCTTTAACATCATTGGTTAGAGCAAACCTTAGATTTGTTTCATTTTGTTTTATTCTGTTTTGTTTTTGAAGCTTTTGTGAATGTAATTGTTCTCTTGATTTCTTTCTCAGCTAGTCCATTATTGTGTATAGTAAAGCTATTGACTTTTTTATATTTTGCTACTTTTCTGAATTCATATATCAGCTGCAGGTCATGTATCCTCATAATCCCATCTACTTGGGAGGCTGAGGCAAGAGGATTGAAAATTTGAGTGCCTGTCTTCAATCAAAATTTAAAAAATTTTAAAGTTCTGGGGAATATAGCTCAACATTCCCTAGGTTCAGCCACCAGTCCAGAAAGACAGACAGACAAACAGCATAAAGAAAGAGCAGAAAGAAAAAAAAAAAGAGAGAACAAAAGGGAGAGAAGAAGGAGTAATTTGAATCACTTAGGAAATTTTGGGGGATAGAAGTGTAGCCTAGTGTTAGAGGATTTTCCTAGCATGGACAATGACCTAAGTATGATGCCCAGCACCAAAAAAAAAAAAAATTTTTTTTTTGAGTCTTTCATAGCATTTATCCTCCCCATCTTTTTCCTCTCCCTCCTCCCCTCTCCCTCTCTTTGTCTACATCATCCTCATACTGTTTCTGTTCTCCCTGCTCTTCCTTTCATTCAGTGGTTCACCTTACCTGAACTATTTAGTGACCTCCTCCCATCCAGTTTCCTTTTCTGTAGCCTCACTCTCTACAGTTACTAGATATCTCCCTGAAACATAAATTTCTGTTGACTGCCTGTTACCTACAAAATCACATCAAAACTTCTTAGCATGAAACCCTTATCTTTTCGTTATTACCAAATTTATGATTCGTTATTACACAAACTCGTGCTTCTAAGCTTCATTTCTCATTATTACCTTCCCATTTCCTCACATACAGCACTATGCTTAAGACACTCTAATTGCCCTGCTCCTTCAGCTTTCTCATTGTTTCAGTATTCTGTACTCTGCTGTGTCTTCATACCTCTCTCTCTCTTTCTATATATATATATATTTTTTTTTTTACATCTTTTACTACAACTTTTGCGGATTTTCTGCCTTTCTTTTAGTAAATCCTAAATTTAGGTTTAGGACTGAGTACTTGTTGGCTAACTTGCATAATAATAATTTAGTGAGTTTGTTTTCAGTAAATAGCTCAGTGGTTCAATAGTCATTTATTTAATACAGATTAAGATCCATAAATAGACATTTTATAAAAACATGAAACTTCTTTTCAATTGTAAAAACATTACATTTAAATTATTCTTTCGTCGTGAAAATGTCTGAGATCATTTTTAAGTTCCACTAGGGGGAGGCCTCAACTTAGTGAAAGATTTTTGTATTTCTAACTCTAAGATTATCTCTTCCAGTTGATGTTAATCCTTTGTAAATAAAACCTTTTTCTCATAAATAAAATTCTCTTAAACTCTTCATTTAATAAATTATACTACTGTGTAATTAGTTGTTCATATAATTAAAGCCTGCTTTTAATGTATCATGAAAATTATAAGCATCATATTTAGGCAAAGGAAATATGTTAGATGAGGAAATGTTCATTTTTATAAATGCTGCATATCATTCTATATTATACTGTTTATACTTAAGAGGCTAAAGTTTATTAAATTTCTTTTCAAAGATTCTTCAGTCAACTTGAAACTTTCAGGTCTTGTTTAAAATTTTTATTTACCCCAATACTGTTATTCTGATTTAAAATACTGTACCTCCCCATCTTTAAAAGTCATTTTATCTTAGAGTCTTGTTTTTTTTTTGGGTACTGGGAATTGAACTCAGGACCTTGCACTTGCCAAGCAAGTGCTGTGCTGCTGAGCTGTATCCCTGACCCCTTTTGTTAGTCTTATAGTGAACTTCATCATTTTTAAGTGTATTAGCTTTCAGATTTTAGACGTTTTCCTGAAACCATTTTTAAAAGTTACTGCTACTTCCATTTCTTTTCAGACAGAATGACAATTACTTACTGATTGACGCATTTTAGTCACCATTCTGCCTATAGTGGTTATTTGGGAATGAATTATAAACCTATAAAGTTAAGGGATTTTGTTGAGCTTCAGTGTACCATAATACATAAGAATTTTTATACCACAAATATAATTTTAATATTTTTGACAATTCACAGTTACCATTACGAATTTCAATTATTAGTCATCTCACTTCATTCAAGTCTCTATTACTTTGTCATATAAAGCTTGTTTTGTCAGATTTTTCTTACTAACATTCCCATCTGAAACTCTATACTCTTAAGCTTAGTTTTCTTCAAAATAGTTACTACTTTTTGCCATGAGTTGTAAGTATTTTCATTCTTTTGGTGGGGAAAGAGAATATGAGTTTAACCTGTGCCTAAATATATTTAACATTACACAGCAAGAGTTAACAGCTAAAGTTGATGCCAGTTCCCTGTTCATCCCATAGACTCTTTCAGTTAATTTCCTTATCAAAGTTTAACTTTTGGCTGTAAGACCCTGTCTTACTCTGTGGGTCGACCCAGAGTGAGACAGGGTCTTGCTCTGATTCTTTTCTACCTTTGTAGTTTTATTTCCTACCTTCCCTGGGAGATAGATCCTGTACTTGATAGTACTCTAGTAAAGAGTCATTCAAATCTTTCATCCCATTTTATTCAGGATCTGTTTCCTCCCTCCTTTGATCTTGCTTTTTGTTTGAGCCATCAGCTTGTTTGACCCGTTGGGATCAACCTTCTTTGATAATTCCAACTCTTTGACATCCTCCATAGACCTCTGTTTTCAGTCTGTCTTACAATATTAAGGTTGTTTAGTTTTTTGCAGCTTTTCTGTTCACCGTGTTCAACTGAAGCATACTGAAAGTAAGGACCATTACTTGCCTCATTTTTCTAACATCAGCATACTAGGGATAGTAGAAAGATGCTTATTTATTGAAAAAATGAGTATGTAATGATTTATTTCTTGAACTGTCAATCAGGATTAACATTGAAAAGGCCAGATGTGAAGGACAGATTAAATTTGAATTTGAATGGGATATTAATTTCAGTTCAGCAAAAATTTATGGAGTACCTAGAATTGTGCCAGTCACTATTTGAAACACTTTCCAGGATTAGTGAAGAAGACTCAAAATTCTCTTTCCTCATTGAGCTTAATAGTAGAAAGAAAAGTTAGATGAACAAAATAAGTGAATCATATAGTGTATAATAGAGAAGATGTTGAGTACAGTGAAAAAATGTAGGAAAGGAAGGATAGTGGTAAGAGCGTGGGGACTTTGATATTTTTTAATGTGGTCCAAAAAGTTTCATTAAAAGGGGAGATTTATTTATTTGTCTTTTAAAATACTTTCCTTCTTATGGAACATCAAAAAAAAAAAAAGAATTTGTACATGCAAATAATATATTTAGATCATATTCATCCCCAGAAGAGAACATTTAAACAAGAATTTGAAAAAAGTGAGCCTGCAGATTTAGGGAAAGAAGTCTCTGCTAAAGAGTAAAGACAAAGGGTCTAAAAATACTAAAGAATGAGTATGAGCAGTCTCTGGGTTGAGTGAGACAGAGGAAGTAGAGGAAGTGTGAAAAGATAGTAGGACTTATTATGTAGCACCTAATAACTTGGCCTTTATCTGAGTAATATGGAAAGTAATTGGAGGGTATTGTGCATTGAAGTCATTAGATGACATTTAACCTACCACAGATGTTAAAACTGAATTTAATTCCAGCACTTGGGAGGCTGAGGTGGGAGGATTGCCCTGAGTTTGAGGCCAGCCTGGGGTACAGAATGAATTCAAGGCCAGCCTGAACTACACAGGAAGACACTGTCTCAAAAAAAAAAAAAAACTGATTCAGAAAAATTATTTGAACACTTTATTTTTGCATTAATAATAAGTAGAAATATCTCTACTTTCCAGCTAATGGGACAAAGGACAAAATAACTCATTTTTGCTCAGTTAGTTGAGGGAAATAGTTGAGAACTGAACTCAAGCCTCTGATATTTCATCTGGAATTAAATTTGTATTTTGGGTATTATAAAGATAAGCATATTGACTTAACTATATTAAAAGTTTCTGTGTGCTAAGCACATCTTTAAATTAGTCCTTCCTTGTTACAAGTAATGGAAAGTTTTAAAGCACTGTGAGTCTACTCAGATCCAACTTTTGGTTCTTTTCCTGGTACCCAGTAACATTTACCTACTTTTGTTAGTTTGCCCAACAGATAACCTCTAGGGATGCCTCAGATGGGCAATACCCCAACCACTCTTGGTTTAAAAACACCCACTCAAAATTCTGTTCTGACATAAAATGCAGGAGCTAGCTTTAAATCAGTGTACTCAGATCAGCATGTGTTTCTGACAGAGATGGAAAGGAAATGATAAAACCTTTACTATTAATTTTAAATATTTTTTTTAATTATATGAAATTACAATGGGGCTACTAAGTGTTGGAGTTTACCATAAAACTGTATAAGCTAAGCAATTTGTACTTTCCAGTTTCCTGAGTTGATTTGTTAGTAGTTTCACAGTAGGTGATAGTTCGTATGCCCAGTCCTAGCTAGCACACTTCTTTATGTTACCTAAGATTTTCCCCCCTGAAATAAGTTGTTTATAGTTTCTATTTTGAGAAACTTACTTAAACATGAAATGTTTGTTTTTCTTGGAGAACTTTTTCTACTTTAAGCCATTTTAAGTTTGAGAAAATAGGTATTTTATAAATGTATCTAGTCCTTTAGATTTTCACAAAGGAAGTTAGGTACATAAGAGTGTTTCACTCAGCTTGCTATCTCATCATGAGGGATTGATTATAAATTCTATTTTAAAAAATTTCCTCTGAAGTTCTCAGAGATGATTCTTTGGTATCTAATTTCATTACATAGTTAAAGTAGCTAGAGATGTTTTTAAATATTGCTGTATCTTTTTTTTTTTTTTTTTTTTTGAGACAGGGTCTTGCTGTGCAGTTCAGGCCGGCCTTGAGCTTATTTTGTAGCCCAGGCTGGTCTCGAACTTGCAATGATCCTTGTGCCACAGCTTCCCAAGTGCTGGGATTACAGGCGTGTGCCACCATGCCTGGCCTGCTGTGTCTAGATATCATGCAGATCTCCCAAGACCAGCTCATGGTAGAATCTCAACTAAGAATTAATGAAGAAAGGTTGATACTATTTAAAACTAGTTTATGTATACCTAACATTCAGTTGTGGCTTTTGGTTTGTTTGGGCTTTGTTTGCATGTTGTCCTTTTTGGTTTTTTGAGACAAGGTCTCACTACATAGCCCAAGCTGGCCTCAAATTCCCAACTATCCTCCTGCCTCAGCCTTCTTAGTGCTAGAGTTACAGGCATGCACCACCAAGCCCAGAATAACATTCAGGTTTTGATTTCAAATGCTGTTCTTCACTAAATGGAACCTGGGTTCCTCAGGGAAGTGAATGATTTTAGTACTGGGACAGGAAATATGAGGATAAGCTGGTAACCTCTTGCAATCCCATTAAGTAAGGAAGTGCTGAAAGGAGAAAAACAAAACCCCCACATTTTAGGGGCAAGTTAAAGAAACAGAAGTGTCCACTGAAAGAGTTCCCAGTGGCCAAAGAAAATTTGAGGGGGGAAAAATATTTAAAGTAATAATGGATTTAGTCCATAGTTTAACTTAAGTATCTATGAGTCCATGTGGATATAAATAATGACTGAGTAATAGTAAATGGAGAGAATAGACAAGTATATAGAATTCCAAATGATATTTTTTAGACACCATCCTTAAAAAAGGGAAGTATGAATCTCTACTCCAGTGTGCACTACACATGGTGACTTCCCTCCAAAAGGCACTTCATGGAAAGTACAGAGGCAGGGAGCTCAACCTTGCAGTCGAGAGACCTGACAAACACTGCCAGGTGTAATCAAAACAGGTGATCATAGTTAGCATCAGCAGTCGTAAATCACATTGATAGTATGTATCTTTGGTGTGCTGTGGTCAAAGTGGCACTTTACCTCTGTAATCTTCTTAACCTATAACCTTGATCTAACCACAAAAAGAGTATTGCACAAATTCCAGTGTGGAAATCCTATAAAATACCTGAACAGTACATCTCAGAGCAGTTAAAGTCATGAAAAATAAGTAGTGTGAAAATCTATCACAACTAAAAGGAACCTAAAGAACATGACATCAAAATGTAATATCGTCCTTGAATAGAATCTTAGAACAGAAAAAGTGACAGGTTAGGAAAAAGGCCAACAAAAGAGGGTTTTTATTTTGTTTTCTTTTTTTCAAAAGAGGGTTTTAATTAGTAATAATGTAACAATATTGGTCCATTAATTATAACAAAGTATTATAATGTAAGATGTTAGCAATTGAGGAAAATAAATACTGGGTTTATTGGAACTCTTAATTTTTCTGTAAATCTGATATTATTAAGTGCCTAAGATAAAAAATAGTTTATATGATTTCATGGTTTTTAGGAACTCATGCAATTATATAGAACATCAAGCATTGGTCACAAAATTGACTGACTCCCAGGTAAACTATAATTTACAAGGAACAATTTCTAGCTGTAATTGCTAATCTTTTCATGTATGTATTTAACTGGCCCTATAAAGCATCACTTTAAAACACTGTGTGTTTCTTTTCTGAAGTGGAATTGAATCTTAGCATTGAAAAATGCTAGAAAAATACCTGATTTTTTTTCTTCCTTGTATGCTTTTCACATTATCTTTTAAAGATTCTTATATGTACTTTTAATTTTTCTGGTTAATAAAAAGATATTCAGACCTTTGTGTCCTGGACTTTAAATTACAGGAAACTATTTTCAAAACTTATCAGTAGTACACGATATGAGTATGATTTGTTTTTAGATGTTTCAAATGAGTCATCTTGAAGTCATGGAGAGGCTACCACTTACCGCATTTATCGTTCTGATTAATTTTTCTTGAGGCTAAGTACAAATCAGTAATAACTTACTAAAGTTTAGTGGTTGCTGTTGTTGTTTCACTATGGTATATTGATTAACTATGGTGATTACTTATCAACTGTCAGGGATTTACTCAAATCATTGAGTTTTCTTTTATGGTAATTTAATATGTAGTTTCAGTTTGCTTAAGAGATTTTGCTTTAGTATGTGAATTGAAAATAATAAATTAAAGCTTAAAATTTGTGCCTGTGCTGCAAGTTAGTGTTGGCCCCTGTGACCGTTGAACCTGGTTTCATAATGTAGCCTTGAAAAAGTGTTATTTAACCTTCAAAACAGTAAAGAGGTTGCTCTTTACATTGTCTTTAAAATGGTTTAACTTTTACAAGAGAGAGCTTGACTATTTCATTATATACCATAACCTCTCTTTTCGTTAGATTTTTCATCTGTGGGTGTAACATAAAGTATTTTTAAATGTAAACTTCACACTTGAATTTGAGACTAAGCAACCTGCATTGTGTCATGACCCTTCTAATACCACAAACCTTCTGTAATACTACTCCCAGAGAAAAACCCACATCCTATGTATAACCTTAGATTTATTTTGAAATCTCTATGAAAAGAGCATAGGCAGTTTACTAATTGTTTCTGTTATTTTCTTTAAAGGTATCACGTCTATTTGTAAATGATTTTTTACCTTTAATTGCCAGGATTACAATATTAAGGTACATTAAGTAGTTATTTCCTTTTTTGTTTTTGACACAGGGTCTGTCTTTCTATGTAGTGCAGGCCGGCCTTGAACGCGCTATGCCACACAGGCTGGCCTCAAAGTCATGGCGGTCTTCCTGCCTCAGCCTCCCAATGCTGGGATTTGGCAGCCTGCATCCCAGATGCTGGGGTCACAGGTATGGGCCAGCGAGCCCAGCAGTTACTTCATATTCTAAAGTGAAGGTGTAAAACTAGTGATCAATTCTAAATTTCAGCAGGAAATTAGGTGCTTTGTTAGATACCTGAGTAAAATTTACAAGAGAACCCAATAGTACTTCCCACACTCAATATGTACGTTTAGTCTAAAAATAATCGGCCCATATAATACTTGTAAGCAATTGCAAATCTAAATAAGGCACCCTGTTTACCTGTTTCATTTAGTTCCTGTTTTATTTTTCTTTTCTTTTTGATTAATTTTGGGTTCCTTGTGTAACTTTGTAAAATGGGCACATTGATCCTACGCTATTTTTAATACAGTATTTTGTTTTTGTCTCCCAGCTTGCGTGCTGGCTGGCACATGGAGGGCACTGCTTGGCTTCTTGTCAGCCTCCCTTCTGAGTGCTAGAATTACAGGCATGGGCCACCACATCCAGCTCATTTTTGTTTTGTTCGTTTGTTTTATTGTTGATGTTATTTTTGGTTCTGGAGATTAAACCCAAGTATGGTATTTTTTTTTAATTGGTCACTGCTTATCATTAGGAGAATGGTTAACCTATGATGTATCCGTACCATGGAATGTTGTGCATCTTTTAGAAAAAATAGAGACCTGCAAAACATACAAGTGGAAAAAAAATTATGAACAAAGTATATATCATATTTCCACTTATACATGTTAAAAACTATATAGGACTATGTGTATTATGAGTATTTATACATATTAAATATATATGTATTTAGTACATATAAAATATGTGCATTTCTATATGTATATAATATAAAATGTGTGCTTTAATGTACATGTGTTTATATTAATGCATGTTTATTTAAATACATTTGAAATGTCTGTAGTGATTTCCCTCAAAACTATTGAAATATTCCATCTGGTGAGAATGAAGGACTTGGTGCAAAAAGAGTAGAATAGCGGGTAGGCACTCACTTTTATGAATTAAGTGATTATCACTTTTTTTTTTCTTTTCTTTTCCTTTTTTGGTCTTTTTGATACGGGGTCTCGCTATGCGGTGCAGGCTGGCCTCAAGCTCACTGTGTAGTCCAGGCTGGGTTTACAGGCGTGTGCCACCACACCTGGTTGTGATTATCACTTTAATTTTTAAAATGTGCTTGTATTTAAATAGCTTTCAAGGTAATCATTGTTAGAAAAAAATAAGAATTAGAATTTCTAAATAACTATGGAAAAAAATCAACAAAGGAAACAGTAAACCTAGCCAAAGTGCCACTCTTTCTCTGGCCTTAAAGTTCCTGCACTGTCTGGCTCCTGTCTGCTTCTCTGGTATATCTTAAATCACGTTCTGTTTCACAGGTTACTTCTAGTAACACTGACCTTTGCTCTGTTATTGCTCTTTCAGTTGCTGTGTTAAGGCTTTTGCTCTTGTTCTGTTCTTCATTTGCAGTTCTGATCTGTGATATTCCATGAACGTTTCTTTTTTGTTTAAATCTGAGATTTTTCCTGATCACTTTTGTAAATAGACCCCTACTCAATTACACTGCCGTATCATCATGTCTTGCCTTCTTTATGACCCTCGCCAGTGTCTGAAATTATATTCACTTTAAAAATTAACTTTCTTTTCCCCACATACACATATTAGAACTATATCTTATATATTACTGTGTGCCTAGTACCTGTATATAGCAGGTACTCAAAAAATAATTGCTGAATAAATTTTATTTTATTGTAATTTTTTTTTTTTACTCACTATGTCCTAAATAAATTTTAAGAGGGAGAAGACAATCATGTACAAGCTAGTGACATTCTGTGCTATAAGAACAGGTACAATTCTAAATATAACAATCCCCTGACTTAAAATTGTTCGTGTTTATGATGGTGTGAAAGATATGCATGCAGTAGAAACCAGATTTCAAATTTTGATCTTGGGCTAGCGTTGTGTGGAATAAGACTTCCTAGCAATGGTGGGCAGTAATCATGATGTGCAGCTGCCAGTCAGCCACACAATCACAAAGGTGAGCAAGCAGTACTCAGTAGTGCACTGTTACTAAGCTATGATTTTGCTAGGCTAGGTGTATTAAACACACTTCTACTTAATTATATTTTAAAGTTGCAGTGAGTTTGTTGAGACATAACCCCATCATAAGTTGAAGAGCATCTACACTTTATGTAAAAATTCATTTATTTAAATAAATACTGCTCCAGAAGTAGATTGAATCTGACCCCAGAAGTACCTGCACTATCTAACAAAATTATAGTTTTTTTTAAGAAGTTAAAAACTTTTTCCACTGAACGCCTGAGAGAAAAACGAGTATAACTTAAATGCAATAAATGAGAACAAGCTTGAGAGTGGAAGGCGAAGGCAAACAACTAACAAAAGAAGCAATACTAAGAGCAGAGTCTAGCAAGTCTTGTCTTCTAAACTCATGTCTATCCCCTTCTTTCTTACTCTCCACACTTTGTAGGTGAGAAAAATCCTAAGAGAACTCATTCATGTCCCAAACTGTGGAGGGAAGGCAAATAAGTATGTAACTTTCTGACTGAGGAATGGGAGAAACTTCTGTAAGGAACAAACCAGTGAGAGAACTGAGCAAGTGAATATCCCACCCCACCCCCTGCCACACACACACTGGGGATTAAACCGAGAGCCTTCAATCTGAGCTACATCCTCAGCCCATTTTTTTATCTTTTTATTTTGAGACACAGTTTTGCTAAATTGCTTAGGCTGAGCTTGAACTTGAAATCCTTGTCTCGACCTCACAAAATACTGGGATTACAAGCCTACACTACCATGCCCAGCTCTGAATTCCTTTGATTCCTAACTAAAGTGAACCTGGTGCAACACAGTGCCTCTTAGAAACTATCTGGATCCTAATACCTAGATTTGGGGATGTTGTCCCCTAATTAAGTGATGCAAGACGCTTAACAAAATCTCGGAAGAATAAGCAGAACTCTTGTTTAGCCAGGTTCTTTCTTTCCTTGTGCTGTTTCCTCTTCTGTAGAGAAATGAAAACAAGTTTGAGTGTGGAAGACAAAGGAAATAGATCTCTAGAACAGCAGAGATTTAATGTCAGCCAAATCATTAGAACATTTGGAATGTATAGACCATTATCTAACTGTGAACATTATCAAAAGAGATGCAGTGGCAACTTGCTTTGTGTCATTATAACAAGGATGGAAATATTATGTAGAAAACAAAAGATTCCAGTGAGGAAGAAAGTAATTCAAGGGTAAGAAGAATTACAATGGATTCACACTATAAAACAACATAAATTCAATAAAAAGAGATCAAAAGATGATTAAATAATGTAATGAGGTGAAAATGAAGATTTCTAAGGAAAGGTGTTGAAAGCAAATACGTAATTGCACACGAAAAGAAGTCTATTCAATAGATAATGCTAAAAGGTGAAGTATTTATTGGAGGGAAGCTAAAAGTAATCGCACTGAATGCAGAGAGTAATAGCAGCAAAGCAAACTCTTAGCAAATACACATGAATGACAGACAGATAACCTAACACGGGGTTAATGGATATCCCAAACAAATGGCAAAAATATTTACTCAAAGATAAGAACAAAAAGAGTTCTCTGAAATTAATGATTCAAATATGCAAATTAAAAGAACATCCTTCATTTACAGAGAGCCCAGGGAAAAATACATGAATAACATGCCTGACAGCTTTTTTGAAATAATAGTTCTAGTACATATCTTGCTGTGTCTCAAATCAAAAGTGTGGTTTATATTAGAGTACTATGTAATGGTGCAAAGAATATGACACTTAAGAATGAAACCTAGCCTCCACATCTGCCTTTTTCCTGGCTATCTGTGTGGTACTTGATAAATGAATTTACCACTGAGTCTATTTTAATCCCCTAAACCTGGTGAAGCTGGACTGTGCTTAGTTCAAGCTTTCTGCAAAGACAGATGCAGTTAAAGGGACCTTGCCAAATAAAGAGAAGTTATTATTTTTTAAATCCAAAAAAGTAGCTAAAAGAAGCATTGGCGATAATTCAGAGTAAGGAAGTAATTAGACTACTATAATAGTCATCAAAACTATAATAATTATCAAGTTGAATGAAGATCCAGAGAAATAATAGTGGTAGGTAGTATAGTGACAAAAAGATTATGTTCACATGGTTCAGAAAGACCTTTTGGAACTAATTCTTCAAAAGTCTTGTCTGATTCACACTACTGCCAGAGGACTTGTCAAGATCTCAACTTAGCCTAGTATGACACTGTTTATTATTAACAACAGAATGCATCAGTATATATCCTTTCCTTATGAGAACAATACAAAAGCTGCTTTATAGTGCGCAAGATCACCTGTTTGGACTCTAGTTCTACAGGATGGTGTGGGGAGCGTGGATGTGGTGGCACATACCTGTAAGCCCCACTATTTTGGAGGCTGAGCAGGAGGATGGCAAGTTGGAGACTGCCTGAGCAACTTAATGAGACCATGTCTCATAGTAGAAAATAAAAAGTGCTGGGCTTGTAACTCAGTTGCAGAGTACTTGCGTAGCATTTGTAAGGCCCTAGTTTCAAACGGCAGTACCCTCCACTACCATGCACACACATGACCAAGAAATAAAAAAGCCAAAAAACAAATACAAGATTGAATCTTTCACTAAGATTACCCCATGAGTGGAATATGAGGGTAGTGAAATATAATAATTCCATTCTTCAGAAGGTGAATCACATTTTCTTCAGCGACAGAATTTTCCATACACGTGATCACTGTTTCACCTAGCAAGGTAAAAACTTAATGAGTGGTTGACGCTTTGCTTTTATAGCATGGCCTCTTTCTTTGAGGTATCTTGTACTAACTCTGTGCTTTCCCAGAATTTAAAATCATCTACTTAGTCTATAGATTTTTTTTAATGAGACAAATGATATAAATAACAGGCTGATCAGGCCTTTTGGTGAAAATAGTATATCTCTTATCAATTCTGATCAGTATCCAAGGACAGGATATTAAATGAATTTTAAGCAGAAAAATGGAATAGAAGTTTCTTCATTCTCTCCACACATCATGACAGACAGACAGAGGCATTTATGTGTAATTAAAATAATACTAGATACAAAGTTCCTTCTGGTTTTTTTTTTTTTTTGTAGTGCTCAAAATCAAACCTAGGGTCTTGCATATGCTAAACATACTACAACTGAGCTATACTCCCAACCCCAGAGAGAGTTCTTTTCATCTTACAGGATTTAAAAATTAAACATATAAGTTAGGCATGGTGGCACATGCCAGTAGTCTCAGCTCTTGGGAGGCTGAAGTAGAAGAATGGCTGTGAGTTTGAGGCCAACCTGGGCTGCGTAGTGAGTTCAAGGCCACCCTGAACGATACAGCAAGACCTTGACTCAAAAAACAAAAGAAACCTGTAACTACCAATAATCATTTTTTATATTTTACAAAATATTTAAAATAAAAAGAATAACATATTTACAAGTATACTATATAGAATGCTATATATGTTAATGTTTGTGGTCTTTGACTTGAAATATTTAAGCTTCTGTGCCCAGGTCGTCTATATTTATACCTTTACTCACGTTAGCCTAGTAGGTTATTGTGTTGCCTATTTGATTTGAGAAAAGAAATAAAAACAATACTTTGTTTACACTTTTGTTGGAGCAGGAAAATTTTTCACTTTTAATCTGAACAATGCACAGCCTATAGATTTAGACTTCAATTTTTAACGTTTTTGTTTTTTTGTTTTTTGTTTTTTGTTTTTGAGGCACTGGGGACTGAACTCATGACCTTGCACTTGGCAGGCAGGCGCTTAGGCCACTGAGCTAGATCCCTGACCCTAGACTTCAAAAAAATTAGAAGTGTCATGAAAAATAAATGCTGAGGGACTATTGTAGATTAAAACAAGCTAACGTGATTTTAACCAAGTATTAAGCATGAATCTTGACTTGAATCTAGAGAGTAATAAAACATTTTGAGCTCTTTCAGGTAAACTTGAACTATATTTTCAGTGATAGTATGGAATTACTGTTACGTTTAGGTATTATAATGGCATTTGTTTATGTAGGACAGTTTCTTATTCTTAGAACGTATCTGCTGATGTATGTAGAATTAAATCGTCTTGATAGCTGCAATTTGTGTTTAAATGGTTCAGAAAAGATGTGTGTGCCAAACATACATTTATGTAGAAAAAGTACAAAAGATAATGTGACAAAGTATTAATTGATGAATATAGAATATAGCTGAAGGTCATATGTATAATTGTCGTTGTACTGTGGATATTATTTGAGCTGTTGTATAGATTTGAAAATTTTGAAAACTAAAAAATAGAAATTTAATAAGATGTAAATAAAAGACTAGATGCTTTTATATTTGCTTCCCTGCTTTAGGGCACTTTCTTTTATTTCAGCTGTTCCACCTGGGACATTGACTGGTTAAATTCCCAATAGCACCAAAAACCTTTTAGGTACATTGTCAGGTTGTATAGTATTTAAAAGTCTATGGTTTGAAACACAGCTTTTAAAATCAGCTATCTTCCTGTCTAAGGAAGTGTCCTTCCTGTGGCAAGATAGGGTAAGTTACAACCAGCATTGAAAACATAGATAAAGAAACAAACAACAATGGCCTTTTAGGCATGTTCATTACAGTTCTTTTCAAAAACTAATCCTGGCTAAATTCATGCATTTAAGTAAGCCTATGGTTCTTGTCCTTCCTTTCTCATACCTCATTATTTTTTTGTATTGCGTACTGCTAACCCCCACTTTTCTTTTAAACTCTTCTTCTAAGCAACTTGATGTCATATTCATCTTGATTTTGCTGCAGTATCACATGCAAAAACATGTTGCTTAGAACTACAGAGAAAACTTTTCTCATTTCTCTTTAATCTTCAAGAATCTTTTAGCTTACTTTTTAAACAGTGTGTTGGATTGCAGTAGATGTAGGTGAAAGTACCTTTGAATAAAATATCTACTTTCTACTGTACCTCATACACTACCGTATACACACTGCACAGTACATATTCATTTTCTGTTTTCCTGTGGACCACAACATTTATTGATTTTTCAATAAATTGCAATAGTATATGTGACATATGTATCTTGGGCACAGTCTATCTCTTCTTCATGCTTTCTCTGATTACAACTTTTTGTGGTTGTGGGGATAAAATAGTTGAATGTGTAATGTAAAGGCTATTAACAAACAGCCCAAGGAGTTGAAAGCCAGACTCACTGCTCTTAGTGAAAAGTTCTTACACACATATTTGTGTGTGATATTAGAAAGCATACCTTTTGTGGTATGTCAGCCCATTATCCAATAAATAGATTAAAAAATTGGAATATTTTACTGTTTAATATTCATGTCTCTTCACAGGTATTGATACTTTCAAATGTTTAAAGATTATTTTGCTGGTCCCCAGATCTTTGAGGTTTTATTTTTTAAAGCAGTTATCTTAGTTTTGAGTCATCAGAGTCATAGACATGGCATTTTTTCAGATCCTAACCATTTTGTTTAGTTCCTCCACTATATCATCAAACTTTAAAATAATATTTTCTGTTTGAGAGCTGGGTTGACCAAGAAAGGGATTTGAGTTCAAAATTGAGCTAATAGCTGTAGGCAGGGAACTGACCAGCTGAAACTAACATGGAAATATTGTGAGGTGAAATTGATAGTAGAATTGAAAGAAATTAAAGACCCCTGACAGATTTCCTCTATTTTTGTTTTAAAATACATTTTTTTGGAACTGTGGAGACTATTTGTAAATATGTTTGAATTTTGATCATTTATCAGACTTACTATGGTAATAGTAGTGGAAACAAATATTCATCTAATTTCTTACATGTAAAAGTATACTAAAATCTATAATTAATTAAACTGGGAAAATATTTGAGATTTTTAGGAAACAGGACAAGATTGTCCTATTAAAAATTTAATAAAGGGATATTATTATGCATATGAATAGCATACAAATAGAATTTAAATAAGTGTTATAAAATTGTTATTTTTCTTTTTCTTTCTTTTCTATTTTCTTTTTGGTTCTGGGAATCGAACTCAGTACCTTGTGCTTGCCAGGCAGGTGCTGTGCCACTGAGCTATATCCCTGGCCCAAAATTGTTATTTTTCAAAGCTAATTGAAACCAGTGCCTTTCAAACATAGGTCTACACACTGGCTATGTCAGACTCACACCTTGTTTATTTTTCAAAGCCCCATTCCCAGATATTTACAGTGCAGTAGATCAGGGGTAAAGTGTTAATCTATATGTTTATAAAATTCCCAAAGTGATATTTTTCTGTAATCATCTTTGGAAATCAATGTTTCAAATATTTCCAAGGTTAAGCCAGGTGTGGTGGCACACACCTATAATCCCAGCACTCGGGAGGCTGAGACAGGAGGATCAGGAGGATTGTTGCAAGTTTGAGACCAGCCTGGGCTACACAGTGAGCTCAAGGCCAGCCTGAACTGCATAAGGACACCCTATCTCAAAAAGACAAAAGAATTTTTTTTCCTTTGGTTATATTGTCTATATTATTGTATGGATTTAACCATATTTTAAAAAATATTTATTACTTAACCATATTTTTAAAAATATTTATTAAAGTATATTTTTATTGCAGATAATAGAAAATCATGTTACACTAGCTGGAATAATGGAGAGGATTTATTGCCACATGTAACTAAGAAGTCTATAGATGTACAGTGTGCTTTAGGAAAAGTTTGGTTTAGGCTCCAACTTGCCATTGACCATGATTGTGTAGGTAGTGCTCTTTGTCAGTTCTACCCTCATTGTGTTAAGATGGCTAACAGATGAATTTTATATCCCTATACAAGTGGGGAATATTCCTTACCCAAAATCACATAAAGACAGAGTAGAATTTTCCACTTGTGGCACATTGTCACTGTTCAAAAATTTCAGATTAATGATCATTTCAGATTTTTAGATTAGGGAAGCTCAACCTATGCGACTAAATCATTTAAACTGAGACTTTATTAAAACTATAATTTTAGAGGAGGCTGAGTGACACTTCATTTTTATAATATTTTGCAATATGTTTTGTAGTTATTTCCTGTCCCGTATTATGTTGTTTCAATTGGACTGAAATTACCCTATTGATAAGGTTGAAGGCCCTCTAAACCAAACAGGCCAACCACATCTGGTTTGCAGTCATTGGTTCAGTGTTTGTATTATATAGTGTGACTTTTGAAATTTTGCTGGAAGTTATATTGTATGGCTTTGCATTCTGAACATTCGCGGATTGAGCATCTCTGATTTGAAAAATCCAAAATAAGAAATTTTAAAAATCTAACAACCCTACAGGTCAGGTGAAAAATTCAACACCTGACCTTGCATGACAGACTGCAGTCAAATGCAGGTAAACTAAAAATATTGTATAAAATTATTTTCAGCCTATGTGAATGAGAAGTACACAAAACATAAACAAGCATCTTGTTTAGACTTGGGCTCCATTTCTAGTATGTCCAGTGTGTTTATGCAAATATTCCAAAATACAAAAATTTTCTGAATTCCAAAGCACTTCTGGTCTTAATTTTCAGAAAAGGGATACTTAACTGGTATTACTTTTCACTTTTAAGTTTCCAATAAACTGTAATGAAAGTAATATTTACTCTTAAAAGGTAGAATCACTAAGAAGACTTTGGAAGACATACATTTTTTCATATAAGTAAATGAAGTGCTATGTGAGACAGTGCTTAGTTTTTAGCAGACAGTGAAGGATAAAGGAAATGAATTGTTTTGTATTGATTATTTTTTCTTCCATTTTTTAATGAAAAATTTCAAACATAGAGTTTGAAAGAATTGTAAACACCCATAAACCCACTACCCCATTCTACCACTAATATTTTGCTGTATTTACTTTTTCTGTTAACTTTATCAGATACTCATCTATCCACTATGCTAGCCATGTTAGTTTTTATCCATTTCAAAGTCAGTTATACTAAATGTTATATTTTACAACTATGTACTTAAACTTGCATATCATTGTTATTATAGTCTTTTTGATTAAAAGCCACATGTACAAAACTCTCTGCATTGATATCTTAGTATGATTCAGATGATTATAGACATCATAATATTAATTGATAACATACTGAAAGACATCCAAGAGTGAATGTGCCTTGTGTTACTTTATGCTCTCTTAATATAAAGTTTCATTTACAATGTGACAAGAGGTATATGTTTAAGGTCTTTTCTATAAAAGCACAAAATATATTGAGTCTCTTTTTCTTTAAGTTTGTTACTTACCAGTTAGTTTTACTTAGGAAACCAGTTAACTGCAATCTGTTGTTATCAGCTAAACCAAAAGAAAACCTCAAGAAAATGCAGGTTTCTGGTAAATTTATTAGTGTAGCTGACATTTTCCTACCTGCTTATCAGAAACAAACACGTGGACACTGTTTGAAAATAGAAAGAGCTAAAAATATGTGGGAAAAAAAAATTAAAACAGATAGTTGAATGAACTGTCCCAAGTGAAATTAAATTATCTTCAGTATGTTTTTGGTACTATAGATTTATACCCAATTTTCATAGAGGATGCTAAAGGGCTTTAGATTAACATTTTAAAGTGAGAGAGTGGTTAGTAGAACATAAAAATCACAGACTTTTAGATAAAGTTTCTTACACATTTTAACTTATTAGTGTTTAGAAACTGTCACTTTTTACTTTTAATTTAAAGATATCTGCTATATTCTCTTAAGCAGACTATTGAATCAGAACACCCAATGCAGAGCTTTCCAGCTGATATCTGTCACACTGGAATGCCACCAATTGTGACAAGTATGATGAGATATTGTCTTGTCCAGTTGTCACTTGTAGAGCCAGGAGCTGCTTATCACCCCTCCTCTTTTGTCAGCTTTTTCAGTATACATTAAAAATTGTTATACTTTTTCTCTCTTATCTTCACAGAGTAGTTTCATGGGCATCATAGTCTAACTTTTTGGATATAAAAGTCTTACAGAAGAAATCCAGCGTTGTTTTATAATGTTAATTCAAATATTTAAAAGGACAACTATGTACATTTAGACTTAACAATGTGAGGGTTTTTCCTTTGAAATTGTGACCTTTAATGAAAAGAAGTTCAGGGAGCTTTTTTAAGATCATAAAATCTAAGAAGGCTTCTTTGATTTTCACAAGCATATTTTCAGGGCTGTTTTTTAAGTTAAAAACATTCCTCTTATTTTTATTATTTATTTTTTTTAATTGTAAAGTTTCTTAGGTGTCCTCTTGTTCTCCAAATACTGCCTTTCCTCAAAAAATCAAAATGCTGTAACAAAGTTTTTAGCTAAGAGGAAACAGATCTTTTGAGTCACTTGATTGCTTTTTGTAAAACAGATTTAATGATTTCCTATTTTGCCAAATTTTTTTTCATTGCAGTTCCCCTATAGGAAGGAATTTGACAGCCTTTCAAACCTAAGATTTTTTTCTTTAATCACTTCCTTACAATATTATAACTCACCTTGAGCTTTATCACCTTCCTTGTCCTGATAATTTTATGTTACCCGTATTTAGTTACCTAGTGGATTCTACTTTTCATTTAATCAGTCAAGTTAGTGAATATATGATACCAAAGTAAGACAACAAGAACAACAGAAAACCCAAAAGGATACCTGAATGTAATGTCCAGATGAGCGATCCCAATCTAATTACCGTATGTACAGTCACATTAAATAATTGATATGCAACAATGCTATGGACCTGTGGTGATGAACTTTTAGACCTTCGGTGGTATAAATAGCTCCCTCTTATAGGCATCAGGATTTAATTTCTTCAGGGAATCTCAAATGGGAAGGGCTCATATGTGCTCAATACAGATTAATAACTATAAATACATACTTTGTTGCAAATGCCAGAAATGTATATTTCTGGTTTATACAATAAAGGGACTTTATTCTTTTTTTTTTTTAACAGAAATGTAGATTTATTTATTTATTTATTTTTTAAATACAAAAATAATAGGGGAGAGGCTTGGCTCAGGATGTCCCAGTCCCACAGTGGCCCCAGCATGGTGCTGTTTCCAGCGGGGTGGGTCTAGTTCTCCCTCCCCACAGTCTGCACTGACGCTGACTCACGGGGAGAGGCT
>RJWT010009475.1:0-25112 GCA_004365215.1 Cuniculus paca | reverse complement strand
AAAAGAGAATAGCATTACAGGTCTTCAAGTTGGATAACAGGAAATGAGCAATGGCTACTATAGTGTCTCATTTTTCAAAAGAGCTGTTCCTATTTTCTCGCTTATTGCTTTCAAATAGTAGGAAAGGGACTTAAACCAATCAAATCCAAGAATAAGAGCACCATTGGATTTCAGAACCATTTCTCCATATTTATCAGGAATTTTGTATCTTACTAAGTCTTTCAGTTTCTTACACTAGGGAGGCAATGCGGTGTTTACACATGTGTGTTTGGTTTATTTCACTTATGAGTATGGTCTCAAGTCGCATCCATTTACCTATAAAAGCCTCCATGTGATCATTTTTTATAGCTGAATAATACTCCATTGTATAAAAGTACCACATATTCTTTAACCATTCCTCGATTGATGAGCATTTGGGTTGCTTCCAAGATTTGGCTATTACAAATTGTGCTGCAGTAAACATAGGTGCACATACATCACTGTGGTGAGATGATTTCACTTCTTCTGGGAATATGCCCAGAAGCAGAATAGCTGGGTCAAGTGGGACTTCCAGTCCTAGCTTTTTGAGAAACCTCCAGATTGACCTCCCACAGTGGTTGCACCAGTCTGCACTCCCACCAACAGTGGAGAGGGTTCCTTTTTCCCCACAGCCTCTCCAGCATTTATCGTTGGTGGTTTTCTTGATCCTGGCCATTCTTTCTGGAGTGAGATGAAATCTCAGAGTTGTGTTAATTTGCATTTCTCTAATGACCAATGATCCTGAACATTTTTTCGTGTATTTATTTGCCATTCGTATTTGCTCAGCTGAGAAGTGTGTTTTCATCTCAGATGCCCATTTCTGGATTGGGTCTTTGAATTTCGAGGGCCTCATATTTTTTAATTCTTTATATGTTCTAGATAGAAGATCTTTGTCTGAAGGGCAGTTGACTAAAATTTTTTCCCAATTTGTGGGTTTTCTTTTCACTCTGTTGGAGATTTCTTTTGACATGCAAAAACTTTTTAACAAGACAAGATCCCAGTTGTTGATTCTGGGAAAGGTTTCCCGTGCAGTTTGACTTTTGTTCATGAATTCTCCACCTACTCTTATGTTTTCAAGAGTTCTACCTACTTTATTTTCCAGCAGATTTAGTGTTTCTGTTTTAATGTTTAGAACTTTGAACCATTTTGACTTTAGTGTATAGTGATAGGCTTAGGTCTATTTTTAGTTTTTGGCATATGGAAAGCCAGTTTTTCCAGCACCATTTATTAAAGAGGCTATCTTTCTTCCAGTGAACATGTTTGGCCCCTTTGTCAAAGATAAGGTGGCTGAGTGTGTTTGTATTTGGGGGTGTAAGGATCTCTTAACTTTGAATATGACTGCATAACACTTATTACATAGTAATGAAAATGATTAGCAGTTATCATTGCATGATTTTGTGATTGGTATTTGCCTCTCCTAAAAGACTGTAAGCTGGATCTGTTTTCAACATATTGGGTCCCCAGGATAGAACATATCTAGTCCAGTACCTGGCACACAGTAGATTATTGATCAGTAGTTGTTGAACTAATAAATGGGTGAGGACACAGCCCTTGCCTTTAAATTTTTTAATTTTAGAGGAGAAAATACATTATTAAACAGCACATTCACACAAAATTCTGTGAAGTTATGATGCATCAGGAGCATACAGACTAACACAGTACTAAAGAGGTCAGAGGTGCTCCTGGAGGAGAGATTTTTCAGTACTTGTCAGGGAATCCAAAAGAGAATTAATTGAGAATTAATTGAATAGTGCATAGAAGAAAAAACTAGGGAGACTAGGCAGCCCTAGGTAGAAGATTCAGTTTGGGCAATGATTTCAAAGAGAGACTGCATGGCCCTCACATCCATTTTTCTCCAACTCTTGTGGTTTCTTCTTTCTGACTCCTGTTGATCCAGGGCTAAGGCTTTTCTAAGCGAATGATCCTGTCAGAAGGAAGAGGGACCAAAAGCAAGGAGAGAATATACTTACACTTTTGGGCAAATTGAGTCTCTACCCTTTCTGTCTGAAACGTATTTTCTACTCTCTGTATTCTAGATGTTCTAGTATTTGGGACCTTAACTAGAGACACTTCCCCTCCTAAGGATAGCTAATGCCTGGAGATAATAAATGACTCTCCTCAGAGGATACTTCTGATATGCAAACCAAGCTACTCAGAGCCCACTTCTCCAATCATCTGTATTAAACTGTCACGCACCACACCGATGTCATTCCTGCCTTAAACCACCCCAGGACCAGGTACTGGACTACAAGAGACTACTTTTGTAGCACGAAGTCTGCTTACATTTTTCAGATTACTCAATCCTAAACTTACTCAGCATACCTGCCCTACCTTACCCTTTCCCTCCCTGAATGATCCCAATACAGTCTCTGGGCCATGCTCCACTGTCCCCAGATTCTGCCTCTCCACTGACACTGGAGCTTCCTGCATGGCCCTGCATGGTATGCCACGCCTCTTGTTTCTGGTGCTCTTTGAAGATAAACTGCTTCCTTCATGACAATCATTTCCATGTCATACCATGCCTGATTAAAACAAAACCCAGGTACATTTTTAACGTATTCCCTTTCCTTATCAGACCTTCCTGTCCCACATGGTTGTTGGAGGAACCTAATGAGATAATGTCTACAAAAATGCTTCATTGGCTTTGAAGTTATATTTTTATGTTCTTTTTCTGGACCATTTGCATCTGGAAATACTGGAAATCCCTACAGGTCCCTACTAAGAGGAAGGGGGGCCATTCCTGGGAGGCTGCTCCAGGTCACTGCCCATGGACTCTGCTGTGAGTGATCTGCCTGCCAGGCAGCCCCTGCCAAGGCCCATTTGGACAGCAGCCTCCTGGACTCCTGGTCTGGCCATCCTCTCTCCAGCTTGTACCTCCTTTTCCTTTCACTGGGGAACAAACACATTTGGAGTTTAGAGGAATGAAACCACTCTATAAAATACTCATCTGAGAAAGACAGCTTCCCATTCCTTTGGAGAGCACACACGCCTCAGAGCAGGGCTTCCAAAGTGTTCCTCCAAGAAAAACACATGTGAGCCATTAAAACCAGTGGCAGGCACACTGGGCGGGACCTCCTCGTAAAAGCAGGAGCCTGCATCTTCTCTTCTAAATCTCTTTCTGGAAACCGTCCTTTTCTTTTCCAGCCCAGAGCTGTTTACTCTGGTTTACCTCCCAGCTGTGTCATTCACATCCACAAAGCCAGCACAAAGGCCATGTGTGACCTGTGGCCACCTCTCAGGCACTCAGGCTGTGAAATAAATGCCTGAGTAGAGCAGATATGTGGTTCTGTGGCTTCAGGGAGCACTAAGTGGGTGTGACAGTAGCTGGTGGGGCCTTTGGGATCAAGTCGCCAGATAAAACACAAGATGCCCAAATACTGCATGGGATATACTTAAATGAACAGAGCATTCGTTGTTTTTCTGACATTCAAATTTAACTAGACATCCTACATTTTTATTTGCTAAATCTGGTAACCCTAAGTTGAGAGCCTAGTTCTGAATCTATTTTTTCACTTCCTGAGTAGAATAGGCCCATGCCCTTCATTTCCTGTGCAGATTTCTGAGTCTAGTCATGTATTCCTGTCTCTGGGTGCATGAGTCAATAGATTGCAAACATCATTAGACAAGCTCCAGAAGTAACCTGCTCTGAGGTCTGTCACTAATTTGGCTTATACTTAATGAGCAGAAGAGAATGGTGAATGGAGGACTGGAAAGCAATCAAAATGGTGGATATGGTAAGGTCTTGAAGACAACACTTGTAAACACGGAGAGTATGCTTGATTGTACATGGTTAAGGGCATGGCTCTTCCAGGGAGACCTGTACCGAAGGGCCTTTGGCTGAGTAATGACCTACTGCTGTGATGCTTGAGGTAGTGGTGATACTGATTAACACCACTCCTTCTGCAATATTTCTTTTGGGATTGGGCTCCTGGCTGCCAACACATACAGCCTCATGTATCTGTTTCCATCCCCCCACTTCTATACTGTGGATTGAAGCCAGGGGCTCATGCATACTAGGCAATCACTCTGCCACTGTGCTACATCCACAGCTTTTTTCATTTTTAAAATTTTGAAATAGGGCCTTGCTAAATTGCACAGGCTGTTCTCAAACTTGAAATCCTCCTGCTTCAGCGTCCCGAGTAGTTGGGAAAATAAGTGTGTGTCACTGCACCCGGCTACATTTGTAGTCAGGAATCTTCAAGGGCTTAGAGAGAAAAAGTGTGAGGTTGCCACTTCTTTTCCTGGAATTTGAGAATAGTTAAGGTTTGTGTGGTGAACTGGGTAGGCTTAGCTGAGGGCAGAGAGTAGAAAAGACAATGGAAGACCCATGAGGAAACACTCCACAAGGCAGGAGTGGGAAGAAACAGAGTTAATAGAAAGCAGTGCCACTCCTGGACTGTGTGCAACAGACATGGACATCATTTTGACCATGACCCAACTAGGGGTTCTTGGAAGCAGAGGGGAGAAGTCTATGTGTGTGAATGAAAAGAGATACGCATTAGAGGCCAGTGGCTCTTCTGGGCGTCCTCCCAGCAGGCTGTCTTCCCTGACTCCTCGAGGAGCAGCAGGACTGGGAGTTCAAACTGGCATAGGCAAGCTGGTATGGGACAGCAGGTTGGGCCCTAGGATCAGCTGGAGGGGTGACTCAGTGAGCCTGTGTCTCTGGAGACTGGCCAAGAAGACGGCACACTGCTGACTAACCATACCTGAGCTCCTTCTCTGCCGCAGGAGACAGCAGCAGAGCCTAGAGAGGGACTGGGGGTGGAGGTTAAGGGTCACAGATGACACGTGGCTGTGTCTGTGGATGTGTGTGAGTGTGTACATGTGAAATTTTTAGGAAAATTTGGGGAAGATAACCTGGGCAAATGACTGAACTTATCCAATTTGGAGTTATTATACCTTAGTTATTAAAGGGAACAGGGTTTTACTTTATAGTCAAAGAATTGGTGAGATATAGACTTTTGGGAGATATGTAGAAGGAATTCTCTATTTGGATACAAGGTGACAACAGGTTGGATTTCTTTTGACTCAGTTTTTTTGAAAGTTTCTTTTTTTGATGCAGGGTCTCACCATGTAGCCCAGGCTGGCCTCAAACTCACAATAATCCTCCTGCAAGGGCTGGGTTTACAGGCATAAGCCACCATACTTGGTTTGGTTAAACTTCTTTTAACACTATATTAAACTTATTCCAAATGGAAGATCTTGTTCAGTTTTGTCATTTCTTATCTTTCAAGCATGCTCAGCTCATAGAGAAGTAAGAAAGGGGGGTGATGGTAGGATCTTTTTTAAAAGTCACTCCTTTGTCTGGGCAAATGTGACTCATAGTTTGGGAAAGTGGCGTGTGCAGGCTAGATTTCAGCCCCTGCTGCCTCTTCAGGTGCATATTCCAGTACAACCTGACATTTTTTAAAAGTCTAGAACCTAGATGACACTGTCCTATCATGGCATTTTCATAGTTACTGAGTTAGTAAATATCCAGTATACTGGAGCCGGGATACAACTCAGTAGCACAGCACCTGCCTGGCAAGCACGAGGTCGTGAGTTTGATCCCCAGTACTAGAACAAAAACAAAAACAAAAACCCGGTATATAGTAGGCACTAATCTAAGTACTTTAAATATGTACCATTTGATCCTCACCGTAGCTTTTTGTTGTCAAGAAACAAAGCAACTTGCCAAGGTGACCTAGGAGTGGTGGAGCTGAGTTTGCTGCCTTACTCAACTACCTTCCAGCTAGATATGCGAAAATGCTGCAGCAAAGCAGACCAAACAGGTTAAGGCCCAGAATGAAAGGGGAGGATTTATAAAGAAATTCAAGCAAGAGTATAAGATAGGATAGTAAAGCAGAGCTGTCAGTGAAACTGGTAACAGAATACTGTACTCATTGTGAAATCCTATTCAGCAGAGATAAGCCTCATGCATGCTTAGCTCTGAGGGTTTTTTTATTATCAACAGGAAGAGGGAAATCAAAACCATTTTCAAAATTACCAGTGTGTATAAGGCAAAAAGTTCAAGAATCTGAGGCAAAGTAAGACTACTTGTGGAGCTAAGATAAAAGGAAATTGTCTCCAGTCTTTGAAGAACCACTTATTCAGGGTCTCATGGCAGCTCAGCCAGATTTTAAATCCCAGCCATGTGGCTGCAGAGCCAGCGTTTACAGATGCAGCCTCCCCACCCTCACCCCATGCTGCCTCTGCGGTAGAGCAGGTGCTCTTGATAACCACACATTGAATGAGTGAGTGACTGACAGATGAGCTTGGAGTAGAGTTCAGGCGTTTCGAGAGCAATGGGAATGCAGCTAGGTGCTGTGATGTCATTCTTAGGCAGAATTGTTTGTACATGATGTGTTCCTGGCTCTGGAATCATCCAAACACAAAACATCAAAGCAAACTAAACCACACTCTGAAACATCAAAGCACGCTAACTGCTAACTGCACTCACTCAGAGAAGCTGCACAAACGCTTATTAGATGTCACTCATAGATGTAAAACCCGAGACTTCATTCAGAAGCAACCCAGTCTGAATGGACTTTCTTACTTGTAGAGGTCACAGACTCCATCAGTCTCTCTCCCTTTCTCTCTCTCTCTCTTTCTCTCTTTCTCTCTCTCCTCTCTCTCTCTCTCTCTCTGTCTGTCTGTCTCTCCCTCTCTGCTCTCTAAGATTTAGATGAACACAAGGCTTGAAATCAGAGCTTGGGCTGCTCTTACTGCTGCAGAGAGTAAGAACATACAAGAGAGTAAGACAGATGTACATAAGTCTAAAAATCTTATAAAATCCTTACGGTAATTGGAAAGAAATTAGAAACATTAACAGCCAAAATTCACTTTAGCTTATACTTCTTGCAATAAAAAAATCCTTCAAACATGATAATCATTCAAAAAGGACCTCACTCAGCATGGCTGAGCAGAACAAAGCGAAGGCCAGCAGGAAGTGCATGGCCTCAAGTCTGAAGTCTCCAAAGCTCCATCATCCAGCTTGTGTTTTCAGCCGGCTGAAATCCATGCAACGCTTCTCAAACAGGGTGTCTCAGGCTGGTATTTACTGAAAGTTGGCTCAGATCTGGCAGCGTTGTTGGTTCTTTCACACCAGTCCTATCCTTAGGGACCCGTAACAAATCTGGGAGTTAGGTTAACAGGTGTAATTTTCCCGGCTATGTACTGAATAACACATGCTTAAAGAGATAAAGGAACCTGCTAGAACTTACAAGTCAGTAAGGACAAATGGATCCAGAACTCAAACGTGGGTCTTCTGATCTCTCACGCTTTGGCTTCCACTGAAGACAGTGTGCCCAGCGGCCTGCACCCCACCTGCCACAAGGTTGTTGGGAACTATCTCAGTGAAAGTGATGCCTTCGACTGATGGAGCCCAACTCCACCTGTCCCAGTAAACCTGCTTTCCCTCCTGGTGAGGACAAGAGGGCTAAGACCTTGCCACACCAGGCTGTTACAATCTTCTGGACAACTCTTCCCTTAGCACCGCTTACGAGGCTTCTCAAGCCATACCTTTGCGCTCTCTCTTCCCTGGTGTCTCAGCACTGACACATTTACAACAATAGCGAATCAGGCTGTGAGTGGATGTGCAAAGAGGTTCTGTCTGCTGAGAACAATATGCCATGGAAGCTTCCCTAACTTTCCTCTAGTTACTCTGAGGGTCTAAAAGAGAGATAGCACCTAATGCTTTTCCTGTTCTGCTCATTTTAGTGGTTCTTTCCCTTTCATTCATTTATTCAGACATCCATTCACTTGACGACTTTTGTTGAGCACCTGCTATGTGCCAGGCACTGTTCTCAGTAGGAGGGATGCAGCAGCAGACAGAGCAGACAAAAATCACTGTCCTCAAGGAGCTTACATTCTGGGGCAGGAGTAGATCACTAAAACATAAATAAATGAATAAACTGGGCATGGTTATGCATGTTTGTAATCTCACCAACTCAAAAGGCTGAGGCAGTGCAAGTTTGAGGCCAGCCTGTGAAACTTAGTGAGACATTGTCTCAAAAACAGACAAAACCAAAAACAAAAGCAAATAAAATAAATCATCACGTATGATCATGGATGTAATGAATACAATGAATAAAAGCTGGGTGATATGGATTGATCCTAGAAGACCTTTCAGAAGATGTGATATTTAAACAGAGTTCTGCAAAATGAGACAAGAAAACTATGTAATAAGCCTGGACACAATTTGTCAGACATAGAGAACTTCAAGGACCTGGTCTGGGGTGAGACAGTGGGGCTAGAGTGCAGTAAGATATGAGTGTCAGGACAGGACCTGGAGACAAAAGCAGAAGCCAAATTGTGCAAACCTCAGAGGTTGTGGTGAGGAATGTCAGCAGCTGAAGGGAGAGTCCCCATGAAGAGGGTATCCCTGGAAAGAAGGGCCAGTAACCTGAACATCTCGAGTATAAGACTACAAGGGAGGGTGTGTCTAGGGATGGGGGGGTAGGGAGAGAAATGATGAAAACTATGCCCATTGAAACAATTAAAACCAGCAGCTACCCTGAATTGCAGGGAGGAGTGAGTAAACCAAAACTATGCTTGCAAATTTTCCCATATCTGTCTTAGAAAATGATAGAATAGCTGGTTCAAGTCCAGCTTGGTCAATTAAAGAAACTCTGTCTCAAAATAAAAATAGAAAGGGCTGGAGACATAGCTCCGTTGAAAGGCCCTGGGTTCAATCCCCAGTACTGCAAAACATAAAATTGTAAAATATACAAAGATATAGATGATCTGAAAATTGCACATTTTTTAGTACATATATATTGATTTTGAGTACACATGTACAATATATAAAACTTACCATGCCCTAAGTCATTAGGGAAACCTCTGTAAGTCAAAGGTATCCATATCTTTCAGGCAATATTCTCCAACATATAAAAGAAAATTAGAAATAAATAACAAAAGGATTTCCTTTTTATTTGATTTGGTAGAAAATTACTTCAATCTCTTGTTAAGGTTACCTGATAAAGTACTGAATAGCGTCTCTGTTTTCTTGCAGTTCATATAGTTTCTTTAAAACTGTTATGTTTTATTAGTACATGTTTGCAGTACATAATGTTTACATCTCCTGTGTAGACTTGGTTCATGCATATAACTCGTTTTAATTTCTTTTTTCATCACCTCCCTGCCCTCCTCCTCCCCCAATCTCTTGATCCCCTTCTCATTTGAGAAAGATCCACTTCCTTGCTTCCTATTATGTATCTTTTTTCCAGGCATATATTTATTTATTATCTATCTTTTATTTTGTTCTTTATTTATGATTTGGGTTTCTCATATAAGAGAAACCGTGAGATATTTAAGCATGTGTGTCTGATCTATTTCATTTAACTTTATGGTCTCAAGGTGCATCTATTTTTTCACAAATGACTGTCTTGAATTCTTTGTCCATGAGTTTGTACATATGCATTGTCTTTCGTCAGTTTCTTGTGTTTGACTTTATCTTTATGTGAAGTGTTTCCATGAAAGTTTCTGATGCTTTTTGGCATACAACAGTGTGTGTACATTAAAAGATTAAGTATTTATTCTAGTCCTTGTAATCTGGCTTTGTGCTTGTCTTTCCAGTCTGCCTATTTTCTCTAAACCTATGGTCACCCCACTGTTTCAGCCCTGGATGGTGCCAAGTGCAGGCATACTTCAAGTGGGAGGTTGGTGTGGTATCACTATTTTAGCACTAGAGGGCCCCTCAACCCCAAATTTGTCACAAATCTGCAGTTAGAGTGTTCAGATGGATTGGCAGAGTGCCTGAAAAGGGTAGTCTATGCCAGCAAGCTTCTCCCTAAGACTGAGGTGCACCCAAAAATGTCCTCCAAAATCACCAACCTATGGCCAGATGCCATGGAATTCTGCTAAACAATTCATTATGGAAGGCCTGACCTTGGGTTTCTAAGCAACAATTTTTGTCTACCTCCTTCTTCTTTCCCTAGGCAGGCAATAGACTGTGTTAGCTATGCTGCCTGGAGTTGTGCAAGCAACGGACTGGGCAAAACTTACCCTGGGTCTAAGCCAGAGGGCCAGATACCCTTTCAGATCCTTTCTCATCTTTTCCTGGGAGGCTGATCCCAATGGACGAAGTTCTTCTATTCTTTTGCACACTGACTTTCCTTTGGGCTCAGCCAGTTGGAGGTACCTGCAGTAGATGGGAGAGTAGAAAAGGACAGAGCATTAGCATCATCATTTTCTCTCTGCCTTGCTGTAGTTCCAGCAATGCCACGCTCCTCTGGTAGGCAGCCTCTTTTCCATGGCACAGCCTTTCATGAGGTCAGATAATGTGTGTCTCTCCTTTTGTCATTCTAGGCCTGAGGGTTGCACCAGCCCTTCCTCCTGCTCATCCCTAGGTGATTCCCATGACTTTGCCCAGATTCTGTAAGTATTCCCTTCATTATTCTTACCAGTCTCCTTTCAGGGTGCCATCTGCCCTTGCCAGGCCTTGAAAACAAGGGCTAAGACAGGAAGGTAATTCAGGTGGTGAACAGAGGTGAAGAAAGTGGAAGCAGGGAAAGGGAGCAAGCACACCAGAAAGTAAGAAGAAAAATAAGGAACCACTTGTCAAGTCAGCTGTGATCTGACCTGAGAAGGATGATTCTGCTCCTTCTCCAGAACCTTGATGTCTTCTCAGACTAAACTGGGGAGACTGCTCTGTCTCTGAGGCCAGAGAGGCTCCAATTAATGCTGAGAGATAAAGATGTTGCAGAAACCAAGCCCCCAAGGGTCCACCTATCAGAAGGCCCAGGGCACAGACAAATGTAGGCTCTGCTTTTGGGCTCAAAGTGTTTTTAGAAATCTTTGACCAATGGCAAAGTTGCTCAGGTTTCCCATAAGGAAAAATGGGCTTCGTGTTCTTGGCAAGAACAGAGCCACAAACAGACAAGAAAAAATCATTGATACCTCTAGCCATTTGTCTTATCCCTAAGTCTCCAATGACAAGTCTCTCTGTAAGATGCCCTTAGTGAGAAGCATCCCTTTCTGTTAATTCAGCATGCTGTTTTCGACTGTGTGCCAGATGGAAATGAAGAGACTGGGTTTGGGGTGTCAGCTCTGTTATATAATGAATGAGGCCTCTTCATTTCTGCTTATTTTTCTTCCCTTATTTGTCAGGTGAGGAACTTAGAGTCCATTTTGGTCATATTCACTCTACTTGTACTGATTCTTTTTCCAGCTTCCTCCAAATAAACTCCTTGGGCTACTAGGCCTATTGTGATCACCATTATTTCATTGTCACCATTATTTCTCCTATGCTTGTGTCCTGTGGGACAGCAGACCCAGCATTCAGAGACTCTACCTGAACATGATCTCCCTTCATCTCTCTGCCTTTCTCCTTTGAAGCCAGCCAGACCCCAAACTGGACCTCTGGAACAAGATCTGTGTATTGGAATAGAGTGGACCAGAGTTGTTCAAAGTTAGCTCCTTGTCTCTGAGTCAGTTTCCAGACCAATAAAAGGCACAGGCCATCCTATATGTTCCAAGTCTTGCTCTGAAGTGCCATGCAAGGTGTCTGACATCCAAAAGACAACCAAGGAAGGAGAATTATTCCTTGCATTGACCCTGGGATTCTCCTACTGCCTGGTGACCTGAGGATAAGGACCTTTCCCTGAAGAAACATGCAGGAATAGACAAGTACCGGGAAAAGCATGGAACAGTCTATGCACTTCCCTGCCTCTTTCTCAGAGGATAGCCATTGTATACAGGCTAGGCTCATACCCCACCCTAGTTCAAGTGTCCTTCTCCTTTTTCCCATCCTTTAGGCTTGTGGCCCAAGCTTATCTGAACTTTGAGGCTCCAAAGCCACAGCAACGGGGAGAGTGACACAGACCAACCAGGGTAAGGAGTAACTAAGCCACCAAGACTACACAGGAAGCTGCTGACTGAAGACTGGCCCCAGCCCCACATCCATAGGCCAAAATCAGCCCCATATCCAGCCTTAATCCTACTGCAGACTTGACAGAGTTACCCAGCAGGTTTGGGCTGTGACTGGGACATTACCACAGAACTATAGACACCAGAGGAATTTTTTTCTTTTTTCTCTTCTTTTCTATTTTTGCTTTGTTTTGATTTCTTTTTCTGTCTTCTTTTTCTTTTTTCTTATTTTTAAGGTTGTTCAGATTTTTACCTTTATTTTTGTTCTATTCATCATCTCTCTCCTTGCCTCAACTGTCTCTCTTGAACATATGATATTTTAATGTGAGTGAACATTGTCTTGAGTCTTTCTGGTTTGCTTTGATAATCTTTCATTTCTCCTTCATTTTTTTTGTCCAGCCCTCTTCTCCAGTTTCCCAAAGCTTGAGTATCATCCTTTGTCATTCATCCTTGCTTCTACTATATTTTTCATAATTTATCTCTCTGTTTCGTCTCCTATGCCTCTTAAATTTCCTCACCACAGGGTAAAATCACTCTACTAAGTTTCTGATTTACATTGGATTTGGTTATATAACTGGAGATCTTGCTTCTATGATTAAAGGTAAGAAATTACTAGTTACCAGAGTCTGTCAGTTTCTGGGTTGTGCTTGATGCTATTGTTATTGTTAATTGTAGTACATTACACAGGATGCCATGCCTGTTGCAATCAGCTTTTCTCCCTTGTATGACAACACTGGTATTGTATGGGGTCATAACCTGCACCATAGACCAGTATCAAAGGACTCATTGCTGAGCCAAACAGATAACATCTCATTTTAATGAACTGAAAAGGTAGGCTCTGGGGACAAACACAAAGATCAAGAACAACCTACACCCAGAAGACATCTCTGAGAAACATACATTTCTTAGGGAAGCCTCAACACTGATGATGAAACTGTCTAAATCAAGAAATTTACAAACATCAACACAGAAAACAAAATAAAATTTAAAAATATAAAATGACAAGAGAGCCGGGCGTGGTGGCTCACGCCTGTAATCCCAGCACTCAGGAGGCTGAGACAGGCAGATCATTGTGAGTTCGAAACCAGCCTGGGCTACAAAGTGAGCTCAAGGCCAGCCTGAATGGCATAGTGAGACCCTGTCTCAAAAACAGGGCTGGGGATCTAGCTCAGCGGTCTAAGAGCCTGCCCCGCAAGCGCAAGGTCGTGAGTTCAATCCCCAGTGCCGCAAAAAAAAAAAAATAATAATAAATAAAATAAAATTACAAGACAGAAGCAAAATGCATCCCCAGACCTCCAGCACACCCAGGGCAAGTTCAGAGAACAATGAAGTAGAGGAAATCAAAAGCCACCCACTTGAGTTTTCTAAAATGATAGCAGCAGAGGTTTAAAAAACATGAATGAAGCTATAGAGAAAATAATACTTCAGTTAAAAAAGAAATGAAGTTCAAAATGAATGACTTGTTCAATGCATCTGGAGTAGATCAGATTAAAAAAGAAAATACAGAAACAAAGGAGTTTAGGAAAATGATGGAAACCATTACTGCCCAACATGGAAAGAAATGAAATCTATGAAACATTCAAATAGATAGCAAGGAGAGTTTAAATTCCATTGAAAGCATATGCAACTTAATGAACAAAGGTGAGGACAGAATATCAGATCCAGAAGACAAGATTGTGGTTAGCAACCACAAAAAGATGGATGTATTTTTTTAAAAAAATTAAGTTTACTGGTATAATTTACATATACATAATGATCACATTCATCATAGGGAATTTGTGCCTGTATATGATATATCTTGGTCCATCTTTTTTCCTGTTCCCCTCCCATCCCTTTAACCCTTCTTCCCCTTCTTATTTACAAAGCTTTATCTCTATTTTAGCTTTCTTTTTTTATTTTCCCTTCCTTCCTTTCCTCCTTCCCCTCCAAAGTTACTATTTCCTATTGAACAATTTCTTTCCATTTCTCAATATTTATTATAAATTTTGGTCCATATTTACACTTTCAGTTTCTCACACTAGGGTATAATTCAATATTTACATATGTGAGTCTGATTAATTTCAGTTAAGAGAATTGTCTCAAGTTGCATCCATTTACCTAAAAATATCTCAGGTTTGCTCTTCTTTATGGCTCAGCAGCACTCCATTGCATTAAAAAAAAGCCATATCTTTTTTATTCCTTCCTTGGTTGATGAGCATTTTGGTTGTTTTCAAGATTTAGGTATTACAAACTGTGCTGCTATAAACATGAGTGCACATATGTCATGGTGGTATGATATTTTTAATTCCAGGAAGATACCCAGAAGGGATATAATTGGGTCAAACAGGACCCTTAGTCCTAGTTTTCTGAGGATTCTTACACTGATTTTCACAATGATTGTACCAGTCTACTCACACTAAGAGTGGAGAAAGTTTCCTTTTCCCCACAGACCCTTCAGTATTTGTTATTGGTTAATTTCTTGAGAATAACCATTCCTTTTGCAGTGAGATGGAATCTCAGCATTGTTTTAATTTGCATCTCTTAACTAATGATCTTGAACACTCTTTTCACATATTTATTTGCCATTTTATTTCTTCATCTAAGTGTGTATGCATCTCAGATGCCCACTTTTGAACTGGGTCTTTAAATTTTGGGGATTCAATTTTTTTCAATTCTTGACATGTTCTAGATATATGTCCCTTGTCTGAGGGAAAACTGGCTAAATTTTTTTTTCCCACTCTGTGGCTTTTTACTGTATTGGTGATTTCTTTTGCTGTGCAGGAGCTTTTTAATAGAATGAGATCTCAGTTGTTGATATTTTGTACTATTTTCAGTACAATTGGGGTTTTGTTCATGCAGTCTTTGCCTATGCCTGTGTCTTTAAGAGTTCTATATATCCTCTATTCTGGCAGATTTAGCGTGTCCACTTTAATATTTAGATCTCTAATCCATTTCAATTTTAGTTTAGTACATGATGATAGACACAGGTCTAGTTTAAGTGTTTGGTACACAGAGAGTCAGTTTTTCCAGTACATTTATTAAAGAGGCTATTTTTTTTTCCAGCAAACATGTTTGGCTCCTTTTCAAAGGTCAGGTGGGCTGAGTGCGTTTGGAGTTGTTTCCGCATCCTCTAATCTATTCCATTGATCCCCAGGTCTGGTTTTTTGCCAGTACCACACTGATATTATCAAGTATAATTTTTAGCTTTATAGGATAATTTCAAGTCAGGGATTGCTTTTGCTACCAAGAATTGTTTTTGCTCTTCTAGATATCTTCAGGTTCCTAATGAATTTTAGGAATATTTTCTCTGGCTCTATGAGATATACTAATAGCATTTTGATAGGGATTGCTTCAAATGTGTATAATGATTTTAGGAGTTTGACCAGTTTCACTATGTTGGTTCTTCCTATCCATGAACAAGGGATATGTTTCCACTTTCTCATCACAGTTTTCAGAGTATTATAATTTTCAATGTATAAATATTTCACTTCTTTTATTAGATCAATTAATACATATTTCTTTTTTTTGGATGTTATTTTGAAATGTGTGGTTTTCCTAATTTTTCTCTCAGTGACTTTGCTGTTTGTATACAGGAATGCTATTGATTTTTAAGTGCTGATTTTATGTTCATCTACACTACTGAATTTGGTTATTAAATCTATAAGTCTTTTGGTGAAGCTTTTGGGTCTTCTATGTAGAGTATCATGTCATCCACCAATAAGAATAGTTTAACTTTTTCCTTTCCTATCCTTATACATTTAATTTCTTTTTCTAGTCTAATTGCTCTAGCTAATGTTTCCAGAACTATATTATATAGGAGTCATGATGGTGGACATCCTTGTTTTGGTCCTAATTTTAGAGTGAAAGCTTTCAGTTTTGACCATTTAGCATAATGTTGGTTGTTGGTATGTCATAGATTACTTTTATCAGATTGAGATAAAGAGTCTATTCCAATTTTCAGTAGGGTTTTATCATGAATGGTGTTGGACTTTGTCAAATGCTTTTTCTGCATCTATTGAGATGATCATGTGATTTTTGTCCTTGTTTAATATGGTGTATTTCATTTGTTGATCTGTGTATGTTGAATCATCCCTGTGTCCTTGGGATGAATTCTACTTGGTCATGATGTTTAATCTTCTCGATGATGTGCTGCATACTGTTTAATAGTACCTTATTGAGGATTTTTGTGTCTATATTCATTAGGGAGATTGACCTGTAGTTTTCTTTTTTGGTTGGGTCCTTCTCTGGTCTTGGTATGAGAGTAGTACTTGCTTCCAGGAATGATTTTGGAAGTATTGCTTCCTTTTCAATTTCATTAAAGAATTTTAGCATTTGTGGCATTAAATATTTTCTAAATTTCTTATAGAATTCATCAGTGAGTACTTCAGGACTTGGGTTTTTCTTCATAGGTAAGTTTTTAATTACTTTTTCAATGTCATTAACTGATATTGGGTTATTTAGAATTCCTTTTATCTTCTGGATATAGTTTTGGTAAATCATGTGTCTAGAGATCTGTTCATTTCTTCTGTGTTTTCCTTCTTGTTAGAGTACAGGTTCTCTAATTAGGTATTGATGATCTGGATTTCCACGTGATCTGTTGTGATTTCACTTTTTTTTTTCCCTAATTGTTTGAATTTGAGTCTTTTCTTTCTTCTTTTTGATAAGGGTATCTAAGGGTTTATCAATTTGTTTAATTTTTCAGAAAACTAACTTTGATTCATTGATTCTTTGTACTATTTTCTTATTCTCAATTGCATTAATTTCTGATCTGATCTTTATAATTTCCTCTCTTGTACAGGGTTTGCATTTTATTTGTTATTCTTTTTCTAGAAGTTTGAGGTTCAACATGAAGTTGTTTATGTGAACTTATTTTGTTTTCTGATATGAGAATTCACCACTATAAATTTCCCTCATAGGACAACTTTCATCGTGTCCCGTAAGTACCGGTACGTATTATTGGAATTGCCATTTAACTGCAGATAATGTTTACTTTCTTCTTTAATTTCCTCTGTGACCCATGCTTGTTCAAGAGGGTGTTATTCAATTTCCATATATTTATATAGTTTTTGTGGTTTCTTTGCATTGCAGTATGGTCAGATAACATGCATGGGATTATTTCAGTTTCTATGCATTTACTTAAGCACGTCATATGGGCTAATATGTGGTCTATTTTGGGTACTGTCCCATGTGAAACTGAGAAGAATGTGTATTCTGATGTTGTGGGGAAAAACACTCTGCAGACATCTACTAAGTCCATGTGTTCACAGTTTTGGTTCAGTTCTGATATTTCTTTGTTGATTTTTGTCTAACTGATCTATCTAATTGTAACAATGGCATATTAAGTTTCCCCAATACAACTGTGTTTGTGTTTATTTGATTTTTCATGTCCATTAATATTTGTTTTACATACTTGGGTGCACTGGTGTTTGCTGCATATATATTTATGATTGTTACCTCTTCTTAAAATAGGAGTTTTTCCTCAACAATATGTAGTGACCTTCTTTGTCTTTTTTGATCATTCTTGGCTTGAAGTTGACATTGTCTGCAAATAACATAGCTATCCCTGATTTTTTCTGGGTTTTTGCAGCATGGAGTATTGTTTTCCATCCTTTGATTTTCAGTCTGTGAATTTCTTTTTGAGTTGTGTGTTTCTTGTATACAGCATATTTTTGGATCTTGCTTCTTGATCCATTCTTTCAGTCTTGTTTCTTTTGATTTGTGAATTCAGATCATTTACATTGAAGGTTATAACTGATATGTATTGGCTTATCCTCGTCATATTATTTTTCTGTTGTTGTATTCCTGTATTCCTGTATTTTGTTTTTGTTTAATTGCTTGTTCTGCCTGTTAGCTTCTTTGTATTGGTGTTCTTGTGTTTATAGTCTTTGTTTTTTCTTTCTAAAATATAGCTCAGAGCATTTTGTAGATCTTTTTGTAGGTTTTGTGGTCATGAATTTCTTCAGTTTTCTTTGTCATGGAATTATCATGTTTCTGTATCTGTTTTGAAAGATAGTTTTGAAAGTTTTATCAGTCTATGTTGAAGGCTGTTTTCTTTTAGGGCTTGAAATACCTCACTCTAAGCTCTCCTTGATTTGAGAATTTGTGTTGAGAAGTCTGTTGTCATTTTGATGGGGTTTCCTTGATAGGTGATTTTTTTTCTTCTAGCCACTTTTAATATTCTGTTCTCGTGTTGCATTTCTAGAATCTTGATTGTTGTATGCCTTGATTTATATCATATGATATGATTTATTTTGATGATGGCTATTTGGAGTTCTATATGCATCACTTATTTGTATGCCAAATTCTTTTTCTCTGTTTGGGAATTTTTCTGCCATTACTTCTGTGAACAGGTTTTTTATGGCATTTATACTATCTCCTGCTTTCTCATTGATTTCGCTCAATCTTCTGTTGTTCTGCTTTGCTTCATCTTGCAGCTGTTGGACTGATTTTTTTATGGTCCCTTGCTGTGTTAAAGATATCTTTCTTTTCATGGTCATCAGCCACAGTCCTGTCTTCTAGATCTAATATTATGCCCTCGCCTTTGTTCAATCTGTTGTGTACTCTTTCAATGGAGTTTTTAATCTCTTGAATTTCTATTTGGTTCTGTTTAATGAATCCATTTCTTTCCCATATTGGTCATCCATGGTTTTCATAAGCTCCCGCATTGTTTTATCTGTGTCTTCTCTAATGTTCTTCATTTTGAGCATCACTTCATTTTGAGCATTCTTCCATTTGCTTTTTCACTTCTGCTACTATCATTTCAGAGCACTCTATTGAGTGGCTCCCAATTTCCCCAATCTCACTGTGCTCTGGACTTGTCCTAGGTGGGCTGGAGATCTGGGGTTGCATTTTTCTTCTGCATCTTGTCATTTTATGTTTTATATTTATGTTTTTATGCTTATAGAAATCTTACGGTAGATAGCTTTATCACTAGTATGAAGGTTGTGCTAGGAAATGTCTGTTCCTTAGGGATGTCCTCTAGGTGAAATGATTCTTGGTCTTTTTGTCTATTCCAAGAACATACTTTCCTAATTTATTAAGGATGAGAAGTTTCTATCTATTTGACTTAACACCCAGACCTTTGATATTGGATTATGATGATGGGTATGATCCCATACAATCCCAGTGTTGTTATACAAGGGAGGAAAACTGATTACAACGGATATGACATCCTGGTTGAAGTAGCACAGTCAGCAATAACCAAACACCAAGCACATCCTAGCTGCTAACAAACTGTGGTAACTATTAACCTGATACTTTTAACCATAGAAGCAAATTCTACAGTTATATAACAAAATCCACCCTATACCAGGAACTTGTATGCAGTGATATTCCACTTAGCAGAATGATTGTATCCTATTATCTATGTGTGTGGGGGGATACTTAAGAGGGATAGGAAACAATATAGAGCGATGAATGAGGTCAAATATAGTAGAAACAAGGCTAGAGGGCCAGGGATGATCACCCAAGTTTTTGAAAACAGGAGAACATAAGAGAGAAAGAATTAAAGAGAAAGCAATAGAGTATTGAAGTGAACCAGAAAGAGAAGAAACAATGTTCACTCACATAAAAATATCATGAAATTAAGAGAAAAAGTTGAGGAAAGAAGGAAAGAAGATGAATAGAAGAAAATAAGAGAAAGGTACGAAACCTAAATAGTGAAAAAAAAAAGAAAGGAAAAAAAAAACCCACAACCAGACACAAAAAGGAAAATCAATCAAACATATAAAGAAAAGGAAAAGTAGTAAAATTCCTCTGGTGTTCACAGTTCTGTGGTAGGTCCAAGTTGGATCCCAGAAATGTGCTGTATACTCCAGCCAAGTTTACAGTAGGGTTTGTGCTGGTTATGGGGCTGATCTTGGCCACTGAAAGCAGGGGCTGGGACTGGTCTTCTGTTTCTGGAGTTCTCCCTGAACCCTTTGATATAGAATGGCAGTCTGCCCATCTCTTTCTGTTCCACTTGTTTGTGTGCTGAAGCACAAGGCTGGTTCACCTAATTTACCAACTGCTGGCCTGTAGTCTCACTGCTGCTTTAGACTTTTCCATGTTTCTGGTCCTGCCTGCCATCTTGCTGCTATGCTGGGTTTCTCTTTCTGGTTCCACCTGCCAGAATGCACCCATGCTGGTCCTGCTCTCACTGGTCCTCAGCATGGTATCTTAAAAGTAGCAAAGGAACATTAGAAATCAGTTTAACAGCTTCCTCTAGCTGAGGCAGAAAAGAATCACATAAGAATGACTGAAGTCAATGAGAAAGCAGGAGACAGCATAAATCCATAAAAAACTTGTTTATAGAAGTAATGGCAGAAAACTTTCCAAACATAGATAAAAAATTTGACATACAAATAAGTGAAGCATACAGAACTCCAAATAGCTATGACCAAAATAAATCTACACCAAGGCATATAATAATAAAGATTCCAGAAACTTATCCAAGAAGAGAACATTAACAGTGGTTAGAGAAAAGAAACAAATTACTTATAAAGGAAAGACCATCAGAACCACGGCAGACTTTGGCATGAACATTGGTGTAGTCAAAGACTTCATGAACAAAACCCTGATTACACAGGAAATACTACAAAGAATCAACAACTGGGATCTCATCTTACTAAAAACTTTTTGCACAGCAGAAGAAATCACTAATAGAGTGATTACAAGAGGCAATCCACAAAGTAGGAAAAAATTTAGCTAGTTGTTCCTCAAATGAAGAACTAGTATCTAAAACATAAACAACTGAAAAAAATCAGACCCCCACAAATATAGACTCAGTACAAAATATGGGCATCTGAGATGAATATATACTAATCAGATGAATAAATACATACTACAAATAAATATGTGAAAAAATGTTCATATATTTCACCATCACTGATCAATTGAGAGACACAAATTAAAACAATGCTGAGACTTCATCACACTCTAAAAAGAATAGCTATTTTCAAGAAATCAACCAACAACAAATGCTGGCAAGGCTGTGGGGGAAAAGGAATCTTTTTCCACTGTTGGTGTGAGTATAGAGTGATGAAATCAATATGGAAATCAGTGTGGAGCTGCCTAAAAAACTAGGACTAGAGGTTCCATTTGACCTAGCTAAACCCCTTATAGGTATCTTCCTGGAAGAATTAAAAACATCATACCACAGCAATATATGTGCACTCATGTTTATAGCAGCACAGTTTGTAATAGCTAAATCTTGGAAGCAACCTAAATGTTCATCAATCAAGGAATGGATAAAAAGATGGGGTGCTTTTATACAGTAGAGTACTACTAAATCGTAAAGAAGGATAAACATGAGACATTTCTGGGTAAACAAATGCACCTTGAGACCACACTGTTAAGTGAAATAAATCAGTCATGCATGTAAATATAACATTGTCTTCCTGATGTGAGAAACTGAAATTGTAAATATGGAGCAAAATTGATAATAGGTCTTGTGAAATGGGAAGAAATTGTTCAAAAGGAAACAGTAACGAGGGAGGGGGAAGGGAAAAAGGAAGGGAAAACAAAAAAGAGAAAAGAAAGATAAAATAGAGACAAAGCTTTGTAAATAAGGAGGGAAAGAGGAGTTGAAGGGAGGGGAAGTGAATAGGAAAAAAAGAGGGATCACAATATATCATATACAAGTACAAATTCCCTATGATGAACGTGATCATTATGCATATGTAAATTATACCAATACACTCAATGAAAACAAAACACAATAAAATTCTTCTTCTTTCCTTAAGTATAATGTAATCCTCTTGTAGTTTTCCATTCCAGTAAATGCACTCTTCAGCTACTCAGCTCCTAAAATCACAAATGTGTAAATCATCTCTTTTTCCTCTTTCATCCCCCACATTCAATTTAACAAGTATTATTTATTAAAACTCCAAGATTGACCTCACTTTTACTTTCTTCTTCATTGAATCCCAGTCTAAACCAGTATTAGCAGGCGTTGTTGTCTGATTCCTGATTTTAAAAGGTCATGTACTACAGTAGCAGTCTTCTAATAAGTATCTTTCAACTTTGTTTCTTTGTAATCCTTTGACAAAGTAGTTAAAGTTATATTCTAGAAATATAAACCAGATCCCGTGACTCCCTAGCATAAAACCCTTCAGTGACATTACTTTATATTGTGTTGTTCATTTCCGCATTTGCTATCTTCTATCTGATCCTCCTTGTAGTCCTCTGAAAGGTACAGTTTTTCTGCCTGTGGTCTTTGTACTTATAAACTTCAAGGGGGACAAAAACAGTATCCACCTTATATCCAGGTCCAGACCTGTATAAATAGTCATTGCATATTTGCTACCTTTCAAAAAAAATGTATAAATGAAATATTTACTGGGTGAATGGTGTTTCCCCTATTTAGAATTTTTTTCCTTAATTATTACCTGGGTAAATGTTATTTATCTTTTAGGGCTCTCTTATTTCATTCCTTTAAGAAGTCTCCTGTCTCACCCTCCCTGCTGTAGGCAACTACCCTTACTTGCAACAAGGGTAGGCACTGACCCAGGCTGGGCTGGCATTATCATATTCCCTTCTTCTGACCAATTAAACCTTCTTCTCAGACTGCCATATAAAGAAGTAGTGAAGAAAACCCTCTGTCCTTGGGCCAGAATGCAGCTCAGCTATGAGTCATGTTTTCTGATATGTGAAGAAAGTTTCTCTGAAGTAGAAGAGAATGAAGCCAACTCACAGAGACACAGAGAAGAGGAACAAAGAGGATGTTCTGATAGCAAGCCAGTCTCTGGATCTCATCATTCATTCCTGAAGCCTTTGCAAAACCTGGATTACAAGCTCATCCTTGCATCTATGAGATACCCTGATAGTTTTTCAATAAATTCTTTTTTTTTTTTTGCTTAAGTTTGTTTAGATCAAGTTTCTGTCATCTGTAAGGCAAAGATGTGTTACTAATATACATTCTTTGGCCTCCCACTCTAAACTATATCCTCCTTAAATACTCTTTAAAACACTCCGTGCTTTCTTTCATCATACTTACCAGAATGTATAAATACATATTCATTTGTGTATTTATTTGTTGAATGTTGGTTTCCTCATGGATGACAGAAACCATCTTTGTTTTGCTCACTACTTTGTCTTCAGCACATAGTATAGTGTTTTACCCATACCAAGCACTCAGCGCATATTTGTCAAATTAATGAATAAAGAAATGACATTGTGGTTGACTAGATATGAAGGGGATCCAGAAAGGGAGGAGGCTTAGGGTGACTCTGGAGTTTCTGTCTTTGCCAAGAGGGTGGGGGATGATGTCACTGACTTACTCGGGGAACATAGGAGGAGAAGCCAGTGTGGGATAGGAAGAATATGACCGAAGGTTTGGACATGAGCTTGGGGTGGTCTTGGTATATACACTGAGATTTTCCACTGAATAGGGAATATGCCTATGCCTGGAGAAGACTGGACTAGAGATTAAATTTGGGAGGCCTTAGATAATAGGAAACAAAGAAGCATTGCATGTAGATGAGAACCTCCAGGAGCATGAAACATGATGACAGAGGAGAGAGCCCATAGGAAAAGCCTCTTGGGGCAGTGTAGATCAGGGATGTCCAGTGGTTCTCAGAGTCTGCTTGATGGGCCTGGAGAGTCACTGGTCAAGAGATCTAGTCCTGGATTTGCAGGAATCTTTGAGAAGATAGTCTGAAGTCAAGTCCAGTATCTTTGACCTTTTGGAAGATCAGTGTCCTCTAGACCAGGGAAGAATTTTCCACTGAGACACTACCTGTCTGTCTGCTCAGAACTGCATCTGTCACCTCAGGTCTGTCTTAGATTATCCGATATGTACTAGGAATTTTAAAAACATTTCCATATATGAACACATTTCATCTTTAATGTTCTGAAGTAGAAGCTACTGTTATGCCCATTTTACAAAAAAATCAAAGACTAGGGAAGGTTTGAAAAAAAAAAAACTTGCCTTGAATCTAACATCTGGGAAGGATTTATGCTAGAACCCCAGCAACATGATCTTTTCTACTACAGGTTTTGTCTTCTCTTTAGCTTTGTGCCATACGGGGAAAGAGTAGATTTGCTTTGTGAGCATCATGGATACAAAAGATCTCAGAGGGCACAGTCAGCAGCCTGAACCTCAACTCACTGCCAACTTTACCAAACTCCCTCTGGGAGGATAAAGGTGCAAACCCACTTTAGCCTGGGCTATTTTCTTTGGTGCCACCAACTGGATTTGTGTGATGAACTCTAGTGATCCTTGCTTTGGGGCAGGGATCTGACCAGGCCTCTTGTTCCTATAGTTTTTTAGGCTTCTTTCTGCCCACTGGCAGAATTCCTTCTCAAGGGGTGTCCTTACTTTCTCCCCAGAATATGATGGAAAACAGAGATCCAGCACTCTGCACTGAACTGAACTTGGGATTCTTCTAACTCTCAAAATAGAATCATTCATCAGGACAAGAAGAGTTTCTGGAAATTTAAAAGCAACATATGTACATGCATGCATACACACACACACTCTCACACACAATCCTTTTAAAAGAAAAAAAAAACTTTTTTTTGAAAAATAACCATGGCTTCAAATACTTTTTAGATGCTTTTGCTGATTTAAAGCCAACTTATTAGTTTAGAGTCATAAAACACATTATAACTCAGTTTGCTCCAAAAATTATCACATCTGGTATATTTGGAGACATGCAGTCTTGGAGGAGGTGGGGGAAGGTGGACAGAATACAGGAGAGAAAAGGGGATTCCCATCTTTTCCCTTAAGTTTTCCAAGAAAACAGAAATTATTCTCAAAGAAATTCCCCACCCTCCAGATTTTCTCCAACTCTTACTGTGACCCAGAAAAATATACTTGCAAAATCCACCCCTCCCAGTCAATATCACATATACTTCCACACTGGAGGGAATCGCACATTGTCCATGTTTTCACCTCCCCCTCACAAGGACTGACCAGGCTAAGGGGAGCCTCACTTTTTATCTAGAGCAGCCACACCCAAAGCTATGCATCTTCCAGTAGACAGGAACAGAAATCTCCCAGTAAAATTCTTATCCCTGTGTAATACATTAATAATTCCACAAATATTTCCAGGATTTCTTCCATACTAGGAGTAAAACAGGGGATAGAGATAGAAAGGTAAATAAGCTACAGTGTCTTCCTGGAAGGATTTCATAGACTGATGGGAGGAACTAACAAGCACATTATCAGTTCTGGCACAGGCTGGTGAGTCCTTAGACAGAAATGAACAAAAAAGGCTCCATTTGCATAGGATGGGTTTTCCTGGAGAACTTCCTGGAGCAGGACATCCTGGAAAAACGTCTGCCTG
>RJWT010009474.1:0-25112 GCA_004365215.1 Cuniculus paca | reverse complement strand
TGTAATTGACTCTTGAGTGTGGGCTGGAGCTAGTGACATCCAGCAGATTGAAAACACCGGAAGTGTAGACTATCACTTCTGAGATCGATTACATGGAGTGTGGCTTCTGTCTGGGATGCCCTCTCTTGCTCCCTCATTCACTCACAGGGAAGCTGGCTGCCCTGTTGTAAGGTACCCCAAGGGACCTGCATCCTAAGGGGCCTGCATCCTGTGGTAAAGGGGTGGGGGCAGATTTCCTGGTCTGCACAGAGGAACTGAGGCCTCAGGCCCATCAGTATCCCTGAGGAACTGAATGCTGCCAACAGCCAGGGGAGTGAATCTGGGGGCAGACCCCGTGCACCAAGGCTTCCCAGGACCCCTGGCTGAGGCCTTGATTGTATCCTGAGAGCAACTTGGAGGCTTAGGATTCTGACCCACAGAAACAGAGGTAATAAATGCCTATTGCTTTAAGCCATTGAGGTTATTGTTATGTAGCCATGGATAACTAATATGCAGATTTTTCTTCATCCCAGATTTTCATTAGGTAATATTAATGACCTTAGGGTCTTATTAGATACACCAGGGCTTGTGCGAACACTTAACACGTCACCCTTTCCTATTTCTCATGTTAAATCTATAATGTAGGTTCTGTTTTTTCCTTTGTACAGAGGAGAAAAATGAGGCAAAGGGAGGTGGTGTCACTGGTCTAAGTTTCCTTGAACCTGTGCTCTTACTCATCACTCCAAATATAACCTGGAATGGTGCATGGCTCCTTCTTCCTCTAAGTCCCAGGCTGCCCAACTTTTTCAGCTCCCAGGACTCTGTAAATAGGATGTGCAACTGTTCAGTATGAAAATTTGAACCATGATTTAGCTGGGACCCTGTCTCTGAAAGGGCTGAAATAAACTACTTTAGGAGAATTCTAGCTGCCTCCTTATTTGAGACGTGACCCTTTTAGTCCCCTGTGAATTCACATGCTTCGTGTGGAAGCCTCAGGAGAAATTCCAAGTCAACCCCTCCTCTTATGTCCAAGAACGAAATCCAATCAGGAACACAAAAGATGGTGGCTTTTGGAATAACATGAACAGCATCCACTGTGATTTCAACTTGTTTTTCAACTTCTGCATGATGAAATTAAATTGAGTAATTGTTTGCACGTTTAACCACATGACTCTGATTTGTCAGAGGCAGATTGTGGCGTGGTGAATCTCTAAACCAGGGATAAGAGATTTTAAACATGCTGCTTATCTTATTTATCTGTAGTTCTAAAAGCACAACAGAGCAGAATATAAGATTTTGGTGGGAAAAGATGAATGTTGTATAAGAACCCCATGGATTTAGGTTATGCAGTTGCAAGGTCCTGCATTGGGAACTAATTTTGTGTGCAGAATGACTTGAGCTTTGGGTTCTGGAATGCATGTTTTCCCACGGAAATCTTGGAAGAGCAAACCTATTGTTTGTTTTTCTGTCCTCTGGGGGTGCCTGTGTATCTCCTGCCTCAAAATTGATTTTTACCAACTTCCTGAGCACCATGGAGTTGCATCATAATGGCTCACTCAAATAGATTCATTTTGAGTGATGGACAAATCACCAGACATGCATAGATTTAAAATAAGTGTCGAGAAGTAAACATGTACCAAGTGTGAGCATGCAACTATATGAAGTGTTGCTCTAATAAGATCTTATATTCTGGAAACATCCCTAGGTATCTGGTAGTCAAAGCCTCCAGGGTTCAACAGAACCTTTCTGTATAAACAAGAATCAAGTTTGGGCTCTTTCAAAAGTATAAGCTTGTACATTTTAGTCTCAGTGTTATTATGGAAAGTAATTTGGATGGAACTTGGAATTTATATTCCAAGTGTTAGCTTTGCCCATCCTGTTCAGCTGTCATGATTTTAATTTTTTCAGCTATCTTGATTTTGGCAGCTTTTTGATATTGCAGTTGTTTTCTAACGTAAGTGAGAACACAAATGAATTAGATCAGTGTGTTGGATCCCGTTATCTCTTCAACAATCAAAATTGGGAGAAATGTGCTCACTTATACTTTCCTCAGTTCCTTGTACTTTTCTCATGGAATTTTACAAATATAATGAAAGTGGATGGCCTGGGAGCCCCTTATTTACTTCTTCCAGCCAGTCTTCCTTTGGCTTCCTTAGTACTGTTCTCTCCTTAGTACTAGTTTCAGTTGCAGATGTGGACTCTCAATATCTTTGGCTCTTTTCTGGGCATGTCCAGGTCCTGTTTTTTCTCCCAGTCTTTCATAAACACTGGTGATTCCCCAGGGTCCTATCCTTAGATCACTTCCCGTTTTGTCCATCTTTCTTGGGTAATTGAGTTCATTAATTGTTTTAAAACTACACCAGGCATTCCTCTTGCTCTCAGTACACATCACCAGTCCAGGATGTTCTCTTAGATCCAAAAGATGGCTCTCTCAGCTGCATAGTGACCTCCACGTGGATAGCCCTCCCCATTGGCAGCTCACACTGAGCATGTGCAAAACTACATTGTTCTAGGGCTGGAGATTTAGCTCAGCGGCCTAAGCACCTGCCTGGCAAGTGCGAGGTTGTGAGTTCAATCCCCAGTGCCGCAAAAAAAAAAAAAAATTGTTCTTGCTCCTAAACCTTCATCTTTTCCTTTGTTTTTTCAGTCCTTGTTGGTAGCATTTCTGTCCATGCAGGCTCCCAGGTCTGTAGGCTCTTGTTACCTTTAGACAGCATACCCCACCCCACCCAAGCTGTTTGGTGCATCTTCCAAGTTGCTCTCAACTCCATGTTTTATTTTTCCTGACTTCTTGGCAGTCTCTGAATTTAGGTTTACACCATTGCTTTTTTAATCAGATACCAGTTTTGTTTATAGGTGTTATCGTGGCCCTCACCATTTCTTGCCACTGTATCTTCAAATCTCCTTGTAGAAGGAACTTGCTTCCTTTTCCATATTTCTGAGCCCAAAGTCTAATCTTGTCATGTTTCAGCTAATGGGCTTCCTAGGCTCCCTGTCATCCTCATGATTGTCAATTCATTCTGTGGATTCTGAGGCTCCTGTATAATCTGGTTATTGTTCACACTTTTAGGCTTAGCCTTTGCTGTTTCCTGAAATGCACCCCAGCTCCCGGCCACACCCAGCCTTGTCATTGCCTAGAACTGATACCCCACTTCCTGTCCAGGTGCCTTGAGCACCTCTTCCCTCAATCTAGTGGCTTTTGAGCCTAGTGGTTCGCAAAGTGGAGACTTTTCAAGGGACACTTGCTAATGTCTGAAGGCATTTGTGGGTGACACAACAAGAGAAGGGGAAAGAGTTGCTATTGGCATCAAGCGAATAGAGGCCATTGATGCCACTCAAATTTCAATAATGCACAGGGCAGATAAGTGAGTCCTATCAGGTTCAAAATGTCACTAGACCTGAGGATGAGAACACTGCTGAGCACTAATTGGTAAAGTCTTCTTGGTACTATGTCTTCTTGGTACTTGGTACTAGGTACTACAGTCAACCTGTTGATGAGTTGTGTGACTTTGGGCAAGTGACCCAACTTTTCCATGTCTTAATCTTTTCATTTGTAAAATGTAGGCAACAGTAACACTGCCTCATCTATTTTTTATGAGGATTAAATGAGTAAATTCTCAAAAAGTGTCAGTTGGCAATATGATCATCACAATTATTACTATTTGATCTATTATTTATTCCTTGATTTTTTTGTCTCAAGGAAACTTGATCATCTCTTACTTGGTTACACTCAGCCTATGACTACCTTGAGGAAATGATCTTTGAGTTATTTGTTGCTTCATCTTAATGCCTGGTGCCAAGTAGGCACCTAATAAATGTTTGATAAGTGAGTGAATGAGTGAGTGGGTGATTCCATTTGTATATATTTTTATGATACAAATCCAAATTTCTCCACTGATGCAAAAATCAACTAAAATGCAGGTTCTCTGCTAATTTTCAAATTGTTCCCCTCACTGAAATGTTCTGATGTTGGCTCTTCACTCCAAGTGAGTTTCTTCATGAAGACTGGGCTGGGGAAGAGGTCTCATAGCACACCCAAGATCTCTCCAGTTTGTCGCTGGAGGCCATGGTGTGACGAGTTTGACAGATGTACACACTCTTATACACTCTTTTTCTCAAGGCAGTGGATAAAGACTTAGGAATCATCTTCATTGCATTCATTTCAGGCAGATGCCCACTGGCGGCAGGAGAGCCTCTGCCCCTCCTTGGTGGAGAGTAGTAGGGAATAATGCAGCAGTTGCCTGCCTAAACTATCCGAATGCTTGGCTCCAGACAAATTGAATGGAGATCAAAGACTAAGTAGTCTTTGCTACACTGTGGAGCTCATGTCATGGGAGAGTATCAGCCTGACCTCAGAGAATCTTTGGGACCTCAGCCCTAGGCAAAACTTAAGGCCAGATACACATTTATCCTTATGGTTTCCTACCTAGTATATCCTTTCTCCATCTGAAAAATTTTCTCATTCTTCAAGACTAAGTTCAGTGTTCAGTGATTGAATCAGGAAATGTAGTGAACATCTACTATGTGGTAGACATTGTTCTAGGTGCTGAGGAGGCAGTGAAAGCAGAACAGGTAACTTCTTGCTTCATACAGTCAGTATTTGGAGAGGGAGGGTAGTCAGTGAGTGGGTGGATCATTTCAGATAGTGATGAATACATTGGGAATAGCACCACGGGGTGGCGTGATAGAGCGTGGGGGAAATCACTGCTGAGAAGGGGGCATTTGAATAAGCCATGGGAGGAGCTGGGGGTGGAACTTTGTAAGCAAAGGAGATGGTAAGTGCACAGGCCTTGATGCTGGAGTGAGCTCAATGTTTACAGTGAAGCTTTCTGTCTTTACTGGTGAGTTTTTCATTGTATATTTGGCTTCTTGTCTCCTTTGTTCATTTCTCTGAAATGTTAAGCACGCTGCACCTACATGTTTCTTCTCATCCTTTATTCTTTACAAGAGCATTGTATCTGAAATGAGCAATTATGGCAGTAGATAACATTTACGAAGCCTTGTTTAACAGTGGTAGACACGTCTTTAAGTGTTTTACAGGTGTCTGCTCTTTTAATACTGACAGTAGCCCATGAAGTCTATGCTGCTATTGTCCTCATTTTTCAGGTGAGGAAACCAAGGCACAGGCTAAGTAACTTGCCTGTGGTGTCATCCAGATGGGAAGTGATCAAACTGCCTGGAAGTCTGACCAGGAATCTTCCCCCAGCCAGTGTATCATCCGGTCTCCCGTTGCTGGGCTTGCAGGGATGGGTCTGACCTGTCGAGGCCTTTCTCACCTGAGTGTTGACCCTTGTCTGCAGCTGGTTGCAGCAAACTAGTGAGCCAGAATAACCTGAGTGGCCGGAAGTGCCCGGATCTGTCTGCTGTCAAAGGAGCAGCAGAGAAGGTGACTGCCTTTGGGGCCTGTCTGTGTCCTGGTTGTTGATGAGAAATGCGCATGCTAGGAATAACTACAGGAAGCCATCCGTATGGCTCAGCCTTTGCCCAGCTGTGAGCCTCACACTATCTCTGGCACAGACGACTGAGTACAGGGCCCTGCAGGTCCTTCCTGCTTACTCTTGCTCCAGCCTGGTTACGGAAGCAGGCGCAGGCACAGGCTGGGAGTTAACCCTCCTCTACAGAGTCAGAGGATCCTACCCGAGGATCCCATCTAGGACACCAGGCCAGTTTCCTCATCACTCTAAACCTCCGTTGTCTGCATCTGTAAAATGATGGTGATGTTAGTTTTGACCTCCCAGGGAATTGGAGATTCACAAGAGATGATCGGATGTGAAAATGCTGTGATCAGTGATCAAATACTATAGAAATGGAAGTAGTTTTTTATTATTAAATCATAGAGAGGTTATCTGGAAGATGTTTCTGAATTAGCTAAAGAGTTCATTTATTGTCTCTATCTTGTTAGTACCAGTTAGTGAGACTTGTATGCGTTTTCCAATTTCTGGGCTGGGAGGAAATTTTCTTAAAAGGCAGCTCTACTTTTTCATAAGGCCTCATTAGAGCTGGAGATAGGGGCAGAACAAAGACTCAGGCCCCAGAGCACTCCATGACTTACAGCCTAAGCCTTCCAGGAAATTCTTATTTCAACCACAGTGGAATGCTGGTGATTTTTTACCCCCACCCCCAGCCCTTAGCTTCATAGTTATGAGAGTTTTATCACCAACATTGACAGTGTTTCAAGGCACTTTCTCCATAAGCTGCTTCATTAATGCAGACCTTTCTGGAAGTTTCTTTCTCACTGACTGTTTGTTCAGCAAGTCTCCCATTGCTTTTGCCCTGTTTGATGTGAACACACACACAATACCCAGCTGCCAGTGTTTTGGATGCAGATGGTTTAAAAGAAACTAGAAATTCTGTAATTCAGTCTCTTTAAGATTTGCTTGAATGTCACATACTCTCAAACAGATTTTCTACCCAGGGAGGTAAAGTTTTCATAGATTTTCCAAGACATGGATTGATTAATTAATTGTTCCATTTATTTAACAAATAATTATTGAACATTAGTATGTGCCAGGCACTTTCGTGAACACTGGAGAGACAAATGTGAGCCAGACTGAAAAGGTCCCTTGCTCCTGGGTTTTGCATTCTTCTAGGGAAGCAGAAGACAACAAATCAGACACTTACATCAGAATTTGTGATAAAGCAAACAAGGCATACCAAGGTGATGTTATGGGTATAATGGGCCTTCTTGAAGGCATGCAAGTTAGACAAGAGCAGTTAGGGAGGCCTCACTGCATAACTGAAAGTTGAGTAGAGAGCCAGCTGAGTCAACATATTGGGGAAAAGCACTCTAGGTGGAGGGACAGGAAATACAGAGGCCCAGGGGTGGTAGTGAGCTTGGAGGTCTGAGGGATAGAAAGTATGTCCAGAATCCATTAAGTGGTCAATGGTATGGTGGAATAGGTAGGCAGGGTTTTGTAGATCATGCAGTAGATCACGGACTAATGTGAAGAATTGAATTTTATCTGAAGTTGAAGATTACTTTCTCTACAATTTAAGTGGAGATGCAACAAGTAGAAACCCACAGTGGACTTGCCTGGCAACATCACAAGTATAAGTGGCCTCCAGATTATTCATAGTTTCACATCATCCCTGAGGTTTTATCAACACTATCAATAAGGTGGAGGCTGTTTGCACTTCCTTTAGGTCAGGGTAAGAGGACATTCCAGATGAAATAGTCCATAAAGATAAGAGTCTCACTTAAATTTCCAGGCAGTTCCTGGAACATCTGCATCTAGCATCCAAAACAAATTCATTGTTGAAATAACTTTTTGGATCTCCAACTGTGAGGAGTGACTTATTTATTTTTTTTCTGTACTGGGGTTGAACCCAGGGCCCCATGCATGCTGAGTATTTACTCTACCCTAGAGCTATACCTCCAGCCCTGAGGAGTGACTTTCAATCTTACACATAATCCTTGAGTTAGACTCTGTTCCTTTGTAGAGGCCAAGAACAACTTGCTCTTGGAACCATCTCTCATTGATTGGAAAGTTACTGAAGGCTTGGAGTTAGAGGTACGGTACCCTTTAGTTTGAGGGGGAATGCCAATTCTAAACTATCACACTGCTTCTGGCATTGGTTTGATAAATGTTATTGTCTCAGACATCAAGGAACTCTCCCTGACCTTGACTTCAAAAATTAGCCTTGGTTTTAGTTTCCAGGAGACTGCACGATGCATATTGTACTTGTAGACCCAGTTGTTTTCAGTAGGAAGAAGTCCCTGTCAGTTCAGCCTGCTGTCACCAACAAACTCATTCAGCATGCAGCATCATTATGCCTTGTGTCTAGATGGCTCCCCAAAGCCTCATGCAGTCATAGGTGGGGCTTTTTCAGATATGGCTGGATCTAGAGTGTGTGACACTGGTATTGATTCATGGTGCAATGCTAGGATCAAGGGTGCTGGGATTAAGAGCGTGAGTGCTACCCACCGTAAGTAGTCTGGATAAGATGTAGAGGAGAAAGAGCTGTGGTTGTCCCTTGTTGTTTTGCTACCTTCTGTCCACCATGAACTGTTTCTCCCCTGTGATGCCTCCCTGCCTTGGAGCCAACCACTTACGGACTGAAACCTCTACAAACTGATTAAACCTTTTCTCCCTTAACTTTGGCCATCAGGTATTTTGTCTCAGCAATGAGAAAAGTAACTAGGACAACTGTTTCACCTGGGCTGTCTGCTTCGCAGGGCTGGTCAACCACATTTCATTGCATTTGCAGCTTCACTGAGAAATGGAAAGATGTGGCCAGAGTATGAGGAACACATACTGCTTCCTTGTGTGTATTCTGTAGTAAACACCATATCAAACTGGCATGACCAGCTTGGTAGTCCGTCCTTGTGGAGTTGGAATTTGGTAACAGTATCCAAATCAGCTTCCTCAGATACTCATTTTGACCTAAGTGTTTCTGCAGTGTTAAATATTAGCTCAGGGGCTGATCTGTGTGTTTCTGTTTGATGCTGAAGTACTTCCCTTGTTCCAATAGACCATATCTGTTTCCTCAAAGGGACAACATGATATGCAAGAACATTAGGTGTTTTTCTGCCTTTATTGGTAAAAGCTGAAAACAATAGAAATAATAGTACTATTCCAGGAGAAATTGGATGTAGGAAAAGGGGTTAAATGAAGAAAGAGCTGTCTCCTAAATCCCCTAGCACAGGAGTTCTTACTATGTCTTACCAGAAAGAACTTGACTGAAGGTCAAGACTCACTGACTTTCGGGAGAAGAGCAGGTTATTTTTCAAAGCTAAGGTTTCCAGGACTGAAAGATGTTACCCAGGCAATATTTAGTGCTTCTGGTTTTTAAAAATTGTTTTTGTTACTATAAAATAATAGTTATATATATGAATTGTAGGAAACTTAGAACGCAGAGTCAACTCTTAATTTTTCTCTGAGACTATTCCAGGCCAGTCAAGAGAACCCAACCATGAGCTTGCTTATGGAAATGACCGAAGTTTTGGCTTCCTTAAAAGCAGCTTGGTCTCCCAGTGCATATGTCGAGACCCTTACAAGAAAGTGATGCCTAAGTCTGTTGGTGTGAGACATTTTCCAAGTTTTCTCTGCTTTCTGAAATGTTCTTCTCTGACTGGCCAAAGAGAGTTCAGGCTGATCTACAAAGAGGAATGACAATGCAATATGAAGAAACAATCTCTCATTAGAAGACACCTCCACATTTCTTGAACCTGCTTGCATTGCCTGGCATTGTACAGACTGTCACTGGTATCTTTATTTTCAGTAACCACCAAAAACAATTGAGTCATTTGTATGGATTTTCTCATTTTCATGTCCTTTTGCAGCTCCCACTTCATTTAAAACTGATGGAGATTCATCTCATTCGAGGAACAAATTCTTCTTTTTATTTCTCTGAGATAATTAGAAAAGCCAACGTGTTCTTGTTGCAATAAAAGAGATGTGGTTAATTCAATGAGAGTGGGCCAAGTGATTTTTAGTGTTTTTTTTGAGCCAGGGCCTCTTTATGTAGCCCAGCCTGAGCTTGAACTTATGGTGGTCTTCCTGTCTCAGCCTCCTGAGTGCTAAAGTATAGGCACATACTACCACACCTGGCTCCTTTCTAGTGTTTGCACTGTCAGTGTCTTTCATAATCTTTAGCACACAGTAGTTGCTCAAACAGAGCTAGGAATATGCTATTGTGACCATTAATCCTGATATGTCAACTTCACTGGATTAAGAATGGCCTAGCAGATTAGCAAACCACACCTATGAACTTAACTACTACCATATATATGGTCTCTCATCCCTTTCCAGAGCTAAATGAATACTGAATTAAATAGTCACATATCCTCAGGGGTGATCTCCTTGGAAGAGGTATAACTCCAGACGCTCTCTCACATACGCATGGCCAAAAGCAGCAGCCTTGTCTAGGAGTAAGTCAACATGAAACATGAGATTGGAATATGTTCTTAGTTCTTGTTACACTTTAAAAACTCTCTGAGAGTGTTACTGCTTTTGGAAGTTTGGAAATGGCAGTCCCACACTGATGTTGCTTGTGTCTCTCTAGCCTGGGGAACACTCTGTATTTCGCTCAAGGTCGTTGTGCATGATAGGCTCTCTCTAAATTCTAATCCATGCTAGCACTGTTTCCACTTCATATCCTTCTGCTGCAACCCATTCATGTCTATTTTCTCTTTGATCTTCCTCTGAAAAATTCATAAGGACCTCTGAAGGTGTATCTGCTTATGTGTAGGTTTCTGCTCAGAACCAGCCATATGTGAAACTCCTTCTCCTTGATAGCAAAGCCTCGTTTTAGCTAGTGGTTTTTCCTATCAGATGAGTGAGTCTCAAATTTCAATTTATTCTCTCCTGGATATTTAGCTAGATGTAGACTCCCTGGACCGTTAAGTGATGAGTTATTAGAAGACACTAGCAGCTAACTAAGTAGGAGACTTATTTCAGACCCATTGCATAGTTTCTTGAAACAAAGTTTAATACACCCACCAGTTAACAAGTAGTACTTGGTAATGTGTTAGTAATGAATTTCTTCTGTAGATTTGAGCATTATTGTATTGAAGTAGCATATATATCATTATTGTAGATAAAATGAAATTTATACAAATTTCTCATTTGTTCAAGGTGACTGGCTATTGTTTGACTCTACCATAGTATCATGGAAAACTTCTAGTGTAGTCCCTAGAGATCATCATTTTACTGATTATGGGTTTTTTCCTCCATCATTCATTATCTCCTTGAGAACAAGTACTTTCTCTTTTCACATACATTCCCTGTGGTGATAAATGTGTCAGTGCGTAGTACTGCTCAGTAAGTTTGTATTGATAGAGTAAATGCATCAAAGATAGTAATTAAGCTGGTGTATTGAAAACATTATTGGGTGGTTTAATAGGATGATATGATTTGGATGCAGGAGTTGCCCATATTCTTTAGCATATTATATAGTTGGAAAATTAAAGGGTAGTTGTAAAGGGTGCATGGCCTCTAATGTACCAAAAAGAAAGAAAAAAGCATTATATTTGTAAGATATACAAGTGTGTTTATACAGATACATAACCACGATACATGGGTTTTATTATTTGTAGTATACCATAGACTCACCCTTCCCCCCCTGTTAAAATGAGAGGCGGGAGCCCTGAATGTGGCCAAAGCCTCCTGAGAAATAGAAACCCTGGGAGCAGTGATGATGAAGCACCACACGCAGTTACAGAGCTTCATGAGGTGCAGACCGTGGCCCCTTGTGGGGCCAGTCTAGCTTTTCAAATTGTACTGGGCCAGTAAGTTAGTCTCTGAATTTTAAGGCATGAAGGAAGCTGGAGGCTGGAGGAAGGGGTGGTCTTATTTCAACAGCAGATCCTCAAAGTGTCTCAAATTCCTATGGCTGTAGGTACTAGAGACTAGGAGCAACTTGTTATTGTGGACCAGATCAGCACTCATATCTATGGTAAATGGTTGCTATTATTCCAGGCCATCTCAGGACTGTGACTTTGGCTGGCTACTCTCTCTTGAGTGTTATCTTCAGGCTCCCAAAGCAGCTGTTCTTCTTATACTCTGCTAGGCCAGCATGGACCCTGTCTCCTAGGAGACATGCACGATATTCTGAGAGCAGCTATCTTAGTTTGATTCAAACAGTCTGGTGTCTACAGTGCTGCCCTGGAAACAAAACCATCTGTAAGGAGGAATCCTTCTAGATGTATTACTGTGGGGACCCCAGGAAAGTCCTTTCACGTCTTCTGGCCTCTCAGTTGGAGAAGATAATGTCTTTATTGTCCTTAGAATAAGATGGTGTGTGTGAATAGACCAATATCCTTTAAGGAAGGTTGCTTTAGAAGATGGCAGTGAAGCAGTACTATTACAATGATAAACAGGTGCGTTTCCTTGTGTAAAGGGTGATCTGTTAAAGTTTCAAAACTTAGCCTTGATTCTCTATAATTTCTAGCTCAATGAACTGATCATACAAAGGTCTGAGAATTGAGCATAAGGTTAAAGCTTAACCTTTAAGCCAAGAGAGGTCTGTTTGTGTGATAAATTTAATTTGGAAAAAAAAAAGACCATTTCCTCATTATTGTTTTCTCTGGGTAGAAAAACAGTGAGACAGATAGATTTGTGCTTTATTTCCAAGTGCTCCAAATTACATGTGACAGCTTTTCACAAAGCTGATCTTTAAAGGCAAAAAACAAAAACCTGTCTTTGCGTAAATATGATTTAACAGTATTTGTGGTCTAGGATTGTAGAAGATCTGTCATTTATTGCTGTGATCCAGCAATTGTGATTAATTGTTCAAGGACTTTATTGTATATTTTGCCAAAACAAAATTAAGGGAAAACATTCTCATCATGCAAACCATGTAACTTTCATGTGTATTAATCCTTCCATAGAGGAATCAATATAAACTTCTGAATGAGAGTAGTAATCATTGTGAGCCCCTCTCAAGCATTTCTGGGAGGAATCATTTTGAATTTTTCTAGGGAATGTGTGTCAGTACCTGGCAAGTCTCACCCACCCATCTACCTCAGCAGGTTTTGAGGCACTTGGATGGACTTCCAAGGATGTGGCATTTGCTTCAGGGTCTATTGATAGTGTAAAGGAGATGTTACATGCGCCTTCATGTGAATGTTATTGAACCACATTAAGCAGTTGCCCACTGTTCCTCTGAATGTGTTTTTCATTCTTTTAGGTGTGTGGGTAGGGAGAATCTTGGCTTTATGCTGTTGGCTTGAATCCACCCTGGTGGTTCCAGAGCTCAGGCAGAGTATAAGATCAGCTGCCCTATTAGGTCTGACTTCCTTTCTGTTGCTGTGCTCTCATTAACTTTTTACAGAGTCCCAGGGTTACTTGTCAGATAAGCTATCTTCATTTTGTACTGACTGGACCACATGGACAGAGCCAACTATGATTCTGTTTTATCCGGTAAATATTTGTCTTTGCTGTTTCATCTACTGTCTCCTTGAACATAATGGAAGGGGGCTCTGAGATTTTGTATCCCTTACATCTCTTTTCTTGATCCTCAATAATATCTTTTATTCTTACTGTGATGTTATTACTTACCATGATCTTTGATATTCAAAAGCACAGTATACACATGCGTAAACTGCCAAATATACTTTGGGGAAAGTGAAACCCAGGGCTTAAAAAGACTCCACTACAGTCACAATACACTGAGACCTTGGTTCCTAATTTACTGTGTTTTTTGGACCCCTTACCCCCTTGAACAGGACAAAAATAAAAGAGAGGATATGTTTATCCTCTCTTTACTCCTTAAATTGGATCACTATTTTAATGTGAATACTTAGGGTGTAGTGGTAATATTTTTCTCAGTAATAGTCCTTGGAGCTGTCCACGGTTCTGATACCATTCAAGAAAACCACAGTATTGTTAAATAAAAATGTATGACAGAATGAAACCTATTGCTCCTTTTATTTATTTATTTTTGTAGTGCTATGGATTCTTGTAGCTGTTTTTTTTATTTTAAAGAGAAAACAATAAAAGCAATGATACAAAATTTCACAACAAAATAGTAGGAGAGTAATAATGGTTAACATATTGTGTATTGTGATCTTCAAAGTAGTTTACAACATATAGGCGTGAAAAATTGATCAAATAATATGAGCATAAATCTTTCTTTTCAATGAACTAATATCAATTAGCTCTATAAATATCTTATCTAGCGTATGTATGTATATATGATATTTACATAATAAATAAACAAATAAATTTATTTATTTTCCCTTCCTTCTTTTCTCCTCCCTCCCATCCAAGTCTCTCTTTTCTTTTGGATAGTTTCTTCCCATTTCACAATGTCTATTGTACATTTTGGATCTTGCTCTTTCAGTTTCTTACACTAGGGAGAAAATACAATGTTTACACGTGAGTCTGATTTATTTCACTTATGAATATGGTCTCAAGTTGCATCGATTGACCTGTAAAAGCCTCAAGTTTATCCTTCTTTATAAAAATACCACTTTTTTTATCCATTCTTCTGTTGATGGGTATTTGGATTGTTTCCAAGATTTAACTATTGCAAATTGTGCTGCTATAAACATGGGTGTACATATATTGCTGTGGTATGATGGCTTTAATTTTTCTGGGAAAATACTCAGAAGGGGAATGGCTGGGTCAAATAGAATCTCTGATCCTAGATTTTGAGGAATACCCACACTGATTTCTGCAGTGGTCACACCAGTATACACTCGTGTAGACTGGTAATACGACAGCCCCTCCAGCATTTGTTATTGGTTGATTTCTTGATGATTGCCATTCTTTCTGGGGTGAGATGGAATCTCAGTGTTTTAATTTGCATTTCTTGAATGATCAATGATGTTGAAGATTTTTTTATATATTTATTTGCTGTTTTGTATTTCTTCATATCTCAGCTGCCCATTATTGGATTGGGTCTTTGAATTTGTGGGGTCCTAATTTTTTCAGTTCTTTGTATGTTCTAGATAGAAGCCCTTTGTCTGAGGAACAATTGGATAAAAATTTTTCCCAGTCTGTGGGTTGTCTTTTCACTCTGTTGGTGATTTCTTTTGATATGCAAAATTTTTTTAATAAGATGAGATCCCAGTTGTTGATTCTTTGAAGTATTTCCCATGGATTTTGGGTTTTGTTCATGAACTCTCTGCCTGTACCTATGTCTTCATGATTTCTACCTAATTTTTCTTCCAGTAGAGTTAGTGTTTCTGTTTTAATATTCAGATATTCGATCCATTTTGACTTTAGTTTACTGCATGGTGAAAGACATGAGTCTAGTTTTAGTCTTCAGCATTTAGAGAGCCAGTTTTTCCAGCACCATTTATTAAAGAGGCTATTTTTCTTCCAGTGAACATGTTTGGCCCCTTTGTTAAGGATAAGGTGGTTGAGTGTGTTCATAGTTGTGACTGCATCATCTGTTCCACTGATCCCTGATCCTCAGGTCTTTCCCCGCCCCCCAGTACTATGCTTATTTTATCAATAGGTTTGTAGTATAATTTGAAGTGATACCTCCTCCCTCACCTTTGTTGCCCAGAATTGCTTTTGCTATTATAGGTCTCTTCTGTTTCCATATGAATTTTAGGAATATTTTCTCTATTTCTGTGAGGTATGCTAGTGAATGGTGTTTTGATGGATATTGCATTAAGTCTGTATAGCAATTCTGGGAATGTGGCCATTTTCACAATGTTTCACAATGTTGGTTCTTCCTATCAATGAGCAACGGATATCTTCCCATTCTCTGATATCCTCTTCAATCTCTTTTTTGAGAGTACTGTAATTTTTAATGTATAGATCTTTTACTTCCTTTGTTAGATTGATTCTTAAGTATTTCATTTTTTTGAATGCTATTGTGCAGGGTGTTGTTTCCCTAATTTCTATCTTAGTGCCTTTGTTGTTTGTGGATAGGAATGCTATTGATTTTTGAGTGTTGTATTTGTATCCAGCTACACTACTGAATTTGGTTATTGAATCTAGAAATTTTTTGGTAGAGTTTTTGGGGTCTTTTATGCAGAGTATTATGTTATCTGCAAGTAACGATAGTTTAACTTCTTTCTTTTCTATCCTTATTCCTTTTCTCTGTCTTGCCTAATTGCTCAGGCTAATGTTTCCAGAACCATATTGAGTAAGAGTGGTGATAGTGGACATTGTTGTCTTGTTCCTTATTTTAGAGTAAAACCTTTCAGTTTTTGTCCATTTAGGATGATGTTGACCATTGGTTTGTCATAGATGACTTTTATCAGATTCAGGTAGAGAACATCTATTCCAATTTTCTGTAGGATTTTTTTTTATCATGAATTTACTGTTGCACTTTGTCAAAAGCTTTTTCTGCATCTATTGAGATGACAATGTGATAGTTTGTTGAAATATCCCTGCATTCCTGGGATGAATCCCACTTGGTCATGTTGTATAGTGTTCTCGATGATTTACTGCATTCTGTTTACTAGTATTTTATTGAGGATTTTTGCATCTGTGTTCATTAGGGTGATTGACCAGTAGTTCTCTTTCTTTGGTTGGTTCTTTCTCTGGTTTTGGTATCAGGAATACTTGCCTCCAGGAATGAGTTAGGGAGAATTGCTTTCCTTTCAATGTCATTAAAGAGTTTGAGGAGTATTGGCATTAAATATTCTCAAAATTTCTTACGTAATTCATCAGTGAACCTTGGCTTTTCTTTGTTGGTAGGTTTTTAATTATATTTTCAATCTCATTAACTGATATTGAGTTATTCATAATTTTTATATCTTGATTTAGCTTCGGTAATTCATATGTGTCTAGGAATTTGCCCATTTCTTCTGCATTTTCTTGTTAGAATACACTTTCTCAAAGTAGGTATAGATAATCTTCTGGATTTCTGCAGGGTTCATTGTGATTTCTCCCTTTTTGTTCCTAATTGTGTGGATTTGAGTCTTTTCTTTCCTTTTCTTAAGAAGGTTGTCTAAGCGTCTGTCAATTTTATTTAATTTTCAAAGAACCAACTCTTCGGTTCATTGATTTTTTTTTTTGTATTGTTTTCTTAGTCTCCAATGCATTAACTTCTGCTCTGGTCTTTATAATTTCCTCACTTGAATAGACTTTGGGCTTATCTTGCTCTTCTTTTTCTAGAAGCTTGAGGTGCAACAATATGTTGTTTATTTGTACTTGTTCTGTTTTCCTGATGTGACAATTCAGTGCTATATATTTCCCTCTGAGGACTGCTTTCATTGCATTACGTAAGTTCCAGTATGTTGTATCTACATTTTCATTTAGTTGTAAATATTGTTTACTTTCTTCAATTTTATCTGTGACCCACTGGTTGTTTAGGAGTACGTTATTTAATTTTCATGTATTTATGGAATTTTTTGCAGTTTCTTTTGCCATTAATTTTCATCTTCATTGCGTTATGTTCAGGTAACACTCAGTTCCTTTGCATTTACTTAAGCATGTTCTGTGGTCTAGTTTATGGTCTACTTTAGAAAACGTCCCATGTGTATGTAGCTGAGAAGAATATATTCTGATGATGTTGAGTGGAACACTCTGTAAACATCTATTGAGTTCATTTCTTTACAGGTTTGGTTCAGTTCTGATATTTCTTTGCTGATATTTTGTCTAGTTGGTCTCTTTGTGACAATGGAATATTGAGGTCTCCTGTTACAATTGTGTTATTGCTTATTTGATTTTTCATGTCTAATTAATATTTGTTTCATATAGTTAGGTGCTCCCGTAGTTGGTGCATACATATTTATGATTGTTGTCGCTTCCTCTTGAAGTTTTCCCCTAACAAGTATGTAGTGACCTGCATCATCTCTTTTGACTGTTCTTGGTTTGAAGTTCACATTGTTTGCAAACAGAATATCCTGTAGTTAATTTCTGTGGACTGAAAGAAATACAAAATTAGAGACAATTCTTATACTGCCTTGAGTCAAAATAATTGCATTAGCTTTCAGTGTCTCGATATTTTGAACCAAGTTGTCATGGTCTTAAATACTGGGAGAGTTTCTCATTTCTGGGCTGTTTTTAGCAGGTAAAGCTCCTGTTTTCATGTAGGTACCCCAGAGTATCACAGAGAGTACATAGGGAATTGACAATTATTTTTAATGAGAGGTGTATATGAAGCAGTTTCTCACTCCAAGCTCTCCACACTGCTCTTCAGTGTAATCAGAGGGCTTGGGATGTATTTCTGATATTGTTTGTAATGACAGTGACTTGTGTAATCACTTTCTGGGAGGACCAAATAGGCTCTGGTTTTGAGTTTTATTTCAGAAACATTCTTTATTTTGCTTAACAAACCTGCTATTGTGACATTTGAGGTAAACATAGCCCTCTAACACTTGTGTTTAGTTTGAATGAAGGTGAACAGCACAGTTCAGTGTAAAAGGATTTTTAAATTTGATTTTTAAAGTCAAATAACTTTCACTTTCTCTTTTCCTAAAACTCATAATCAGGAGCTTGAGGATGTTCTGGATTTGGCAATACTAAGGCCTTAGAAAATATTTAGGAAACCCCAGAGGGCTTTCTTTTTCAACCATGTATCTGTGCCATTTGATATCAGTACCAGGAATAAAAGTATTATTCAAAGCGTGGTATATTAAAAATTTACTGCTGGTCCCTTATAATGTTAACAGTGAACAGTCATATGATAAGTAATTCCCCGTGCAGTAATAATATTATATAAGCAGAGTGAAGTGTATCTTTGCATATGAAATGCAACTGTTAAAAACACAAGTACCGTTGAGGATCAGAACCAAAGCCTAGGAATTTGTTACTATTGTTTATTAAACATTACCATGTGAGTTGTTGGATGGGGCATACCACCATGCCGATTGCAATTTTAATCATTAGGATATCTCATAAACATATCCAAATTAAAGAGGTTGTGTTCTTTCAAAACTATTATGTTGTAAACATCAAATCAGGTTCACTTTTGTTATCTTTCTAAGTGGCGGTAGGCAACAGCTGTTACAAATAAGAGAAAGGTTAACTGAATCACTTGATAGCCAATGCATACCATCTTTTCAGTGTGTCAGCTTTATAATGACTTGGCAAATGCTCCATTTTTATATTTTCTTTGTCAGTGCAACAGTAATCCAGCAGAATTGATGTAAAAGTGTATTTCATTGGTAAAGACTCATCTAATCATAATATTGTTGTACCAAACACACAGCACATGATGGTGAGATTATGTAGTTTGTTAGATGTTGGTTTATTTTACAAAATATTTTCAAGATTTCCTGTAAGGTTAGTGGCCTAAAATAAACATTTATTATGATGTTTGAAATTATCCTAACCTGTAGAACTAGAAAACATACACATATAATTACTGAACTAAAAAGTTACAGAACTCACTGAAGGAAATGCATATAAATGAGCTGAACAAATCTGTGGATTCTTCTGGCAGCATTTCATACACATCAGAATTAGTGTGCTGCAATAGGATTAAGATTTTGAAAGGAGGCATAAAATGTATGTGAAGGACCAAACAGTCTGAATGGGATAAATCTATTTTTTATTTCTATATAGATCAAGGAAAAGAGGTTCACCAAGATGATGCTTGTTAAATATTCAAATGAGAACTGCATTTCAAGCAGTATTGGAAGGAAAGCACATTAGCTGGATTAGTGAAGATCTTTCATATTACTTTGAGGTAGATTTCAAGAGTCTGTTCATGATTAATGTAATTCCTCTATTTCTTTGTATCATCCTAAAAAAAAAAAAGGAGCAAAGCATGTGACAGACATCCTGCAAAATTGGATGCATTCTTAAAATGCACCCTGATAGTATTGAATTTACCCCGGTAAGGCTGAAACATGATTTTAGGGCAACATTGGAAATGTGTATCATGAGAAATTACTTCTAAATTTTTGCATTGTGCAGGAATGCTTGAGATAAGCAGGAATGTAATGCTCAGGCATGCATTTTGACTTCGGGGATGATATATAAATCAAAGAGAGGGTTGCTCTTCTGTTTTGAAATAAGAATCAAAGAGGGAAAAGAGACATAGCTTCAGAAAGGTTTGAGAATCTTGGGCAGGGTGGATCTGCTCTTGAACTGGCTGAGGGTAGGGATTATGGTTGGCTTCTGAGAAGTGGACCAGTTACCCTGAAACTGAGTGTCTTTGAACAGGAGCATGCTGTGATCATTCTTGCCTTGGAGAGATGAATCTGGTATGGTTGGCAGGGTAGATGAACCATAAAAGAGTTTGAAGACAAGAGACTTGAACAGAAGAAAAGCACATGGTACTGATGGTCAAGAAGACATGGATGCAGTATAAAAGGAGAACTGACAGTACCTGGCAGCTTTTCAATGCTTAGGGCTGGTGGAGGATCTATGATTTTGAATCTGAGTATTGGGGAAGATATTGGTGCCATCATTAGGATAGGCAAGAATGATCAGGGCAGGGGAAGCTGAATGCTGTTATGAAATACGGAGCTCAAGATTATCTACATAATTTTTAGGGCACACCATAAGATTAAAATGCAAGGCTTGTTGTTCAATTAGGCATTTCAGAGTGGCAAGAGAGCATGACTTCTGAGCATGGGGCCTTGTGTGAATGGACAGATGTGACATCTAGCTCAGAGTGGGCCGAGGTGCTGAAATACGCATTTACCTCACACATTCCCTGGGCACCTGCTCCAAGCTTTGGAAAGCCCGGGCAACTGTGCAGAGGAAATTTGCATGAGGTAGTGCAGGATATCCACGTCAAACCCAGACTGAAAAGGACAAGAATCACAGCACTTCCTAACGTCTCATTCTCCCAAAGCTATAGCATACAATTCTTTGGTTGTTTTGCATTAAGAAGAGACTAATGTTTTTGTATCAGACTCAGTCTTGTAGAGCATTTTAGTGAATGATAGCTTATTTAATCCTTAGATTTTACACAGGAGACACCTGGGGCTTGGAGAACAGAACAGAAACTCTGGGCTGTCTAACCTTTTGGCTTGTCGGGCTGTACTGAATGAAAAGGAATTGTCTTGAGCCACATATAAAATATATAGTGCATGTATTAATATATAATGTATGTAAGTAACAAAATTTCCTCTTATTTCTAAACAGTTTTTATTTTAGCATAAAAAGAGGGCCAGCAGCCTGTGGGCTGCAGGTTGGACAAGTACAGAGGCCCTTACAGTTCCTAGTTGGCAGAGCCTGAGTCTGGAGCTGCCTCCTGCTGGCCACAGGAATGCATAATTAGAGCTGCCCAGATTTTGTTTTTTAAGTTGTAGTACAGCTGATGTTAAAAAGAGAGAGGGGAGGAGGTGAGGAGAAAAGAATGAAAAAATAATTCAGATGGGTTATGTTCATGTGCCAAGTCCTTATGAGGAATGCAATTATTACATCCTGCAAATATGTACTAATAACAGATAAAACTTGGAAAAAAGAATGAATACCTGACTGGCTGTCAGGTTCAGGCCTAGCAGAGAGTTAAGGCAAGGCTGAAAATGTTCTTTGGGGATTATGATTATGGTGCAGGTGGTGCACAACCCTGTTAAGTGACCCAAAAGTGCCAGTGTCCACTGGAGGAGGTGGTTTCCTCTTTTCCTCACTGGGTATCAGGTCCTTGGATTCACTGAAAAGATGGCATTTTTCAAATTTGTTATTGTGACCTGCAAGCAGTCTGGAAAGAGACCAGAGCACCTGTCCTATAGACATATAGCAGGGAAACAAGGGCAGAGAAGAAAGGGCCAGAGAGGAAAGGGTCCAGGAACCATATATATGCTAGTAACTAAGGTCGTAAGTGTAGTTAACTAATCTGCTAGGTGTTTCTCAATCCAATGAAGTTGACATATCAGGATTAATGATCACAATATCATATTCCTTGGGGTTGTTAATGTTTTTGGCTGGCCTTATATAATAGAGTGATTCTTATAAAAAGTGTCACCATATTTGCAGACACACGTTTATAGCAACATTATTTACAGTAGTCTATAGTGGAATTAACCAAACTGTCCACCACGTATCAACAGATAAACAAACTGTGATCTATACCTAGAGTGGAATATTTCTCAGCCCTATGAAGATAGGAAATGATATCACATGCTACAGTGTGTATGCATGTTGAGACTCTTATGCTAGTGAAAGCTAATTTCACTGACTTTAGTCATAAAAAGACAACTACTGTAAGATTCTACTTTATGAGCTGCTAAAGTAGTTAAATCCATAGAAACAGAAAGTGGAATGGTGTTGCCAGGAGCTTTGGGAAGAGGTAATGAGGATTTGCTGAATGGGTGTAGTTTGTTCAGAAGGATGAAAGAATTCTGGAGACTGTACAACAATACAAGTGTAGCACTGCTGAAGTGCACACTTAAAATAGTTAAGATGGTAAACTTTATGCTATTTTTAAAACAACTGTTAAAAAATGAATCACCATATTCTTAGTCCCTAAGACATGTTGGCTTGTGCCTATCTTTTCTCTGGTGTTGGTGCCTTCTCAGTTTTCTCTTACTGTGCCCTTCACATACCTTTATCTTGTCTGTGTTCCTCAAAAGCCAGGTTAGATTTGTTTTGGAATTTCTGACCTGTGGGATCCTGCAGAGACCAAAGAGTAGGCTGCCTCCATTCTGGAGTCCTGCTGTGGTAGGTTTCCACTCTTCGTGTCTGGGCAGCATCTATGATCTCTTTCTTCCTGGCCCAACTGCTCTCCTGAGAGCTAAACATGGCATCATTTTCTGCAGCTGCATTGATTAGTTGCTTCATTAGGTTTGGTTTAATTGCAGTAACTCTGCTGTTAACAAATTTACACAGGGTACAACAGAAAAAAAGTCTGTGGGTACTTCCATCTCCTCCAAAGATAAAATGTAACCATTTTTCTGCAGCATTTGAATTCCTCCTGCTAATAAATGCCTGGCACTGCTTTTTGGTATGATATTTAAGTCCAAAGGGATATTGTGGAGCCTGCATATACATAATTTAATGTAAAACATAGAATTTTAGTGCCAGAGGGATCTCTGAGAGCTTTTATTTCAACTTCCTTTCTGGGATCCTTATTAGAGATGCGGTTAATGGCAGAACCAGAACTAGGCATAGCTCCCAGTTTGAATTGCGAGCTCTTTCCATTCCTTGATGTATCCTCTTGGGATTTATAAAGCTGTATTTAGTGCTAAGAATCTGAAAACTACTAATTTCAGAGCATAATATATCTATTAGCTCACAGTGATGGTGTCTCCAGTCCTTTAGCTGGAGGTAGCGGCTGCTCACCATGTTTGAAGTCCTGTGTGGGTTGCTCTCATTTTATTCAGATGTGCTTCTGATGCCATGGGCAAAGGCCAACTTTTGGACTTGATGCTTCCAAGGAGGTATTCTAAAACTGCTGGATTAAATCATTTTGCAAATAGAAAAGTTCTTCTCTAACATGAAAAAAAAAAGTCACCCTTGAATTAACCTTTCTTGGAAAGCAATGTTGCTTCTGTCTTTGACTCCCTCATCCCTCTCCTTCCCCCTGTATAATATTCCTCCGGGATCTTGTAAGTTACCTCTTACATGGTTATAAAGCATCCAGAGGCCCTCATGTATTCTCTATCTAAGTTCCCAGTTCCCAGGAGGAACATTTTCAATCTGTCTGCACTGAGTTTAAGTTGACAGTTTGCAGGGTTGAAGGAGTCAAATAAAATGCAGTGTCCTAAAGTAGTGCAGATAGTGTTTTATAAGTAAATAGAATGAGCCCCACAAGTCTTCATGGGTGAGGTGAAATTTTGTCTCAGTTCTAAAGAATGGGCAATTTGCAAAGATAATTTGTTTTGGAGGAAAATGGCATATTCAGATAAAACTGAATGGAAAAGGGCAGAAGGCAACCTGCCCAGTCTCACTCCACCACATTCTCCACCTGTATTAGTGGACTAGTAAGCTTTCCCTTGGCTTAGACTGAAAACCCAACACCCACCACTTAAAAGAGGAAGTAGTTTGTGAGGCTCATGGTTTCAGAAGGTTCAGTCCATGTTTAGTTGGCTCCGTGGCAGAAGTGCATGGCAGAACAAGACTGTTGAGTTGATGGCACCAGAAAGCAGAGCAGAGCAATAGCACCAGAGAGGAAGGGACTGGGAACCAGATATAGTATCCAAGGTAAAGGTAGCAGGATGTGCCAGGCTGAGAAAAGTATGGCAACAGAAAGGTAGGGAAAGGTTCATGAAGCCGGATAGTGCTGGAGACAAAGGAAAATTTGTGCTGCAGGCAGGAGCCAGAGGCTCACCCCCATTTGAAAGGCGACTGTATATCTGTTTTCCTGGGACAGCCCCAGTTCAGGTCAGTAATCTTGGTATAGTGATGAGCAGTGTCCCCTTTCACTCATAAGAATGTCCAGGTTTGTTTATAAATGATATTTTAACCTTGCTTTTAGATGACAGGACCTGCTGCAGGAGCTTGAGAGAGATTACACAAGAGGCATAGGGGACAGTGGTGGAGCATGAATGGATAATAGGTTAGAAAAAGGGCCTGAGGTAGGTAGTGGTAATGGGAGGGGAGAAGAGAGCATTAATATGGCACACCAAAATGCTTTGTGAACCCATGGTTGTCTGGAGATCGTTCTGGTGAAGGTAGCTAAGAGTAGGCTTTGTTGGAATGGTATTGAAGCTTTAGATGTATGGCTTAGGATTATGGGGAAGCCAGATAAAGAAGTCAAGTATGGAGGTAGAAATAGTGGTCTAGGTTCTAGGAGAGTTGACTGGATGGAGACAACCACTTGGGAGTCATTTTGCTGTGGGTGATATTTGAAACCGCCATAAGGATTACATTGTCCAGGGAATGTAGGTGTCCAAGAAGAAATGAAAGTTAAAGACCAAGTCATGGGGACACAAGCATTTAAGGGGAAGGTAAGAAAAAAGGAGTGCTCACCAAGGACACTGAGAAGGTCTAATCAGAGTAAGGAGGAATCTTGGCATGGCAGGAGTCGCACTTATCTTGAATTGAAAGTATGATAGGATTCAGGCAGTGTGCTGGGGGCCTCATGTACCTCACTTTTTTAGCCTGAACTACCTTGTAAATAGGAGATGTTTACCGTGATTTATGTGTTCAGAGCTTATATAACATGTTCAAGATTACCTGTACAATCAAAATGGCAGAGTTGTCTTTTTTTCAAAGCTCATGTTCTTTTCCACCTCATGGAACTGGTAGTTGCAGTGAAGATGGAGAATCTGGAGTCCAGAAAACCTTCCTTCTCCAGGCCACTTTAGCAACTTCATCAAATGTCAAATTTGAAGAACTTGACCATGGCACAGGCAAGTCTAAGGGTGCTACTGATCTCCTTTCCTGCTCGCTTTACTGAGTAGCCACTGTTACGGTTTATGTTTAGACTTTCCCCAGAAGCTTCTTGCATTCATAGGTGGAGCTTTTGGGGGAGTGACTGGATCGTGGGTGTGTGATACTGGTGGATCATAGAGGTGTGATACTGGAGTAGTCCACTGATAGGTTTATAGTTGGATGTGATGTTGAGAGGTGAAGTCTGGTGGCAAGAGGTGGGTGGGTCATGGTGGGTATGGCCTGGACCCAAAATTAACCTTTTCTCTATTAAGTTGTGGATGTCAAGTACTTTGTTTCATTAGTTAGAAGGTAACTACGATGGTCACATAATGACTGGATCATGGGTGTGTGATACTGGTGGGTCGTAGAGGTGTGATACTGGAGTAGTCCATTGATAGGTTTATCCATGCCACCTTGTCTTGGAGCCAGGTGACTATGGACTGAAACCTTTACAAACTATGACCCAAAATTAATCTTTCTCCACTGCTTCCTGCCTGCCTTCCATGAGCC